>CANTFL010001322.1:0-11486 GCA_947650285.1 Hyaloperonospora brassicae | reverse complement strand
TCCCGTGGTCAAGTACGTGACGCTGCGCATGGTGATTGCAATCGTCAAGTATTTCGGATGGACCATCGACCAACTCGACGTGGTGACGGCATTCCTGTATGGTGTCGTGAAGGAACAAGTGTTCTGCGTCCTTCCTGAAGGCGTGGAATTGGAGGGCTCCTTCGATTGTCTGGAATTGGTGAAGGCAATCTACGGACTAAAGCAAGCGTCGCGCGTATGGAACGAAACTTTTGACGAGTTCGTGTGCGCCATTGGATTCCAAGCGTCAAGCCTCGACCCGTGTCTCTACATAAGGATTGTGGAAGGGCAATGCGTGCTGCTACTGGTGTACGTGGATGACGTGTTGATCACCGGCAGCTCATGCGAGCTTATTTCACGCACCAAGATCGACCTGAAGACACGATTCGAGATGACTGACAGCGGCAAGTGTGCATTTGTGCTTGGCATCGAGCTTTCGGATGGCGAAGGTGGAAGCGTGACACTATGTCAGCGTCGGTATGTCGATGACATACTCAAGCACTTTGGCATGGATGATTGCAAGGCAGTCGCAAGTCCAGTCGACATGAGCTCTCGACTCGTGTCAAGCGATGCAGCTACCAAGGTCGATGCTCCCTTTCGCGAAGCTGTTGGAGCGTTGATGCACCTGACCACTGCAACGCGCCCGGACATTGCGTTCGCTGTGGGCTATGTGTCGCAGTTCATGGAGAATCCCCAAGAAGAACACTGGGTTGCGGTCAAGCGTATCTTACGATACCTACAAGGCACCAGGACGCATGGGATTTGCTACAAGCCAAGCAACAAGATCGACTTCCGTGGATATTCGGATGCGGACTGGGCTGGTGATCTTGCCGACCGCAAGTCAACTTCGGGGTACACGTTCATGCTACTTGGTGCGCCAGTGAGTTGGGGCAGCAAGAAACAGCCAAGTGTTTCGTTGTCCACGAGTGAAGCCGAATACATCGCACTCATCTTGGCGATTCAAGAGGGCAAGTGGATTCATCGTCTGCTTTGTGGGATCATGATGGCTGCCAACGAAGAAGGACCGGAGCTCGTCATACGTGAAGACAATCAGTCATGTATCAAGATGACGAAGAACCCGGTCAACCACGGCCGCGCCAAGCATATCGACATCAAGTATCATCACATCCGCGATGAAGTCAAGCGCGGTGAAGTGAAGCTCGAGTATTGCGAGACTGCGGTGATGTTGGCGGACATCATGACGAAGGGACTTCACGGGCCACGCCACAAGGAGATGACGGCGGCTCTCGGGATCTGCGCGAGTTCGCATTGAGGGGGCGTGTTGAGGGTTATCGGTACAATCCGAACTTAGCGCGTAGTTCTTACGGGATAGTTCTTACGTCGGTAATTACCTCAGAGATGATTAGACGCGTAGGATGATTGGACGCGTGTAAATCAGGTTGATTAGATGCACCATGTGTTTGGATGCAGTCTAGGGTAGGCAGAGTTAAGACCTACGAATCAATCACTTTCGAATCCTCCTTCTGCCGAGCAAGTGTTCTCTGCACCGCTCCTCAAGCCTCTTCGCTCCCTCCGGTCTCTTCCGATCTTCTCGTCTCGTCCGTGTCATACCGTCAACAGTATCCCCGTCGAACACCACATGAAAGTTGCCATGCTTGTTGATCTGCGGCACCGAAAGCAGATTTTTGCTCATGCTGGGCACATAGAGCGCGTTCTTGATCTCGATCTCGCGCTCATCCCCGTTAGGCAGGACCACCTTTTCAACGATAGTCCCCACACCTTTGATGGCTGCCTTGTTGCCATCGGCCACCAGGATCTTGCCATCATTGCCTTCGACCAAGCTTGTAAACTTGAACTTGTCGTGGCAGATGTGATGTGTTGCCCCGCTTTCAACGGCCCACATCCCTGATCCATTCTTGTTCGTCGAAATGCCGCATTCGAACGAAACTGCAAACGCCACTCGATCGTAGCTGCTGCCTTCATCATAATGTCGCCACTGGACATTATTTGCCCCGCGTCCACGACCATTGCCGCCGCGTCGGGCTCCTCGACTTTCATCCTTTTGCTTCGTCCAGCAACGCTCTGCCGTGTGCCCCACCTTGCCACAATACGTGCATTGGTAGGGCTCGCGCTCGGTACTGAATGCCTTTGTCGCATCTTCAGCCTTCACCGATGTCGTTGCCGTCGTCATCTTCTCGCCTTGCCGCTTGGTGTGCTCATTCGTCAGCACTTTGACCACATCTTGCGTACGCAGGTCTGCATTGCTCATCTCAATGTTCAGAACCACGTTCTCGAAGCTCTTCGGGAGACTGAGCAGCAAGCAGATTGCAACGTCTTCGTCTTCCATCTTGGCACCGATGCTGCGAAGCTTGGCGCTAATGTTCAGGACTTCGTTGCAGTGATGCAAGACGTTGCCTCCTTCCGCCATCTTGATGCTGAACAGCTGGCGCTTGAGGTAGATGCGTCCCGCCTTCTGCGACCCACCATAGAGCATCTTCAACCGCGACCACGCTGCCCATGCTTCTTCACAGCTGTCGACCACATGGTGGTAGTCCGCGTCCATGTGCAGCAACATCAACCCGAACGCGATGTTGCTTGACTTGACGTACTCATCTGACGCTCGCGGGTCGGTGAAGGTTGGAGACGTTTCGCGGTTCACGACGTGCCAGACGGACTTCGTCGAGAACACGCCACGCATGTAGCGACACCAGGTTGAGTAGTTATCCCCATCGAACTTATCGATGGAGACACTGGTCGAGGCGTTGCTGGAGGACATGGCGCTTGGGCTCATAACCTGTTGAAACTTGAGCGGGAGGCGAAGCGAAAACGGAGCGGAGAGACCGGAGAGAACGAAGCGGAGAACACTTGCTCACTTGAGGGAGGATTCGAAAGTGATTGATTCATAGGTCTTAACTCTGCCTACCCTAGACTGCATCCAATCACATGGTGCATCTAATCAACCTGATTTACACGCGTCCAATCATCCTACGCGTCTAATCATCTCTGAGGTAATTACCGACGTAAGAACTATCTCGTAAAAACTACGCGCTAAGTTCGGATTGTACCGGTAACCCTCAATAGAAGTTGCCATGCTTGTTGATCTGCGGCACCGAAAGCAGATTTTTGCTCATGCTGGGCACATAGAGCGCGTTCTTGATCTCGATCTCGCGCTCATCCCCGTTAGGAAGGACCACCTTTTCAACGATAGTCCCCACACCTTTGATGGCTGCCTTGTTGCCATCGGCCACCAGGATCTCGCCATCATTGCCTTCGACCAAGCTTGTAAACTTGAACTTGTCGTGGCAGATGTGATGTGTTGCCCCGCTTTCAACGGCCCACATCCCTGATCCATTCTTGTTCGTCGAAATGCCGCATTCGAACGAAACTGCAAACGCCACTCGATCGTAGCTGCTGCCTTCATCATAATGTCGCCACTGGACATTATTTGCCCCGCGTCCACGACCATTGCCGCCGCGTCGGGCTCCTCGACTTTCATCCTTTTGCTTCGTCCAGCAACGCTCTGCCGTGTGCCCCACCTTGCCACAATACGTGCATTGGTAGGGCTCGCGCTCGGTACTGAATGCCTTTGTCGCATCTTCAGCCTTCACCGATGTCGTTGCCGTCGTCATCTTCTCGCCTTGCCGCTTGGTGTGCTCATTCGTCAGCACTTTGACCACATCTTGCGTACGCAGGTCTGCATTGCTCATCTCAATGTTCAGAACCACGTTCTCGAAGCTCTTCGGGAGACTGAGCAGCAAGCAGATTGCAACGTCTTCGTCTTCCATCTTGGCACCGATGCTGCGAAGCTTGGCGCTAATGTTCAGGACTTCGTTGCAGTGATGCAAGACGTTGCCTCCTTCCGCCATCTTGATGCTGAACAGCTGGCGCTTGAGGTAGATGCGTCCCGCCTTCTTCGACCCACCATAGAGCATCTTCAACCGCGACCACGCTGCCCATGCTTCTTCACAGCTGTCGACCACATGGTGGTAGTCCGCGTCCATGTGCAGCAACATCAACCCGAACGCGATGTTGCTTGACTTGACGTACTCATCTGACGCTCGCGGGTCGGTGAAGGTTGGAGACGTTTCGCGGTTCACGACGTGCCAGACGGACTTCGTCAAGAACACGCCACGCATGTAGCGACACCAGGTTGAGTAGTTATCCCCATCGAACTTATCGATGGAGACACTGGTCGAGGCGTTGCTGGAGGACATGGCGCTTGGGCTCATAACCTGTTGAAACTTGAGCGGGAGGCGAAGAGAAACCGAAGCGGAGAGACCGGAGAGAACGAAGCGGAGAACACTTGCTCACTTGAGGGAGGATTCGAAAGTGATTGATTCATAGGTCTTAACTCTGCCTACCCTAGACTGCATCCAATCACATGGTGCATCTAATCAACCTGATTTACACGCGTCCAATCATCCTACGCGTCTGATCATCTCTGAGGTAATTACCGACGTAAGAACTATCTCGTAAAAACTACGCTCTAAGTTCGGATTGTACCGGTAACCCTCAATAGAAGTTGCCATGCTTGTTGATCTGCGGCACCGAAAGCAGATTTTTGCTCATGCTGGGCACATAGAGCGCGTTCTTGGTCTCGATCTCGCGCTCATCCCCGTTAGGCAGGACCACCTTTTCAACGATAGTCCCCACACCTTTGATGGCTGCCTTGTTGCCATCGGCCACCAGGATCTCGCCATCATTGCCTTCGACCAAGCTTGTAAACTTGAACTTGTCGTGGCAGATGTGATGTGTTGCCCCGCTTTCAACGGCCCACATCCCTGATCCATTCTTGTTCGTCGAAATGCCGCATTCGAACGAAACTGCAAACGCCACTCGATCGTAGCTGCTGCCTTCATCATAATGTCGCCACTGGACATTATTTGCCCCGCGTCCACGACCATTGCCGCCGCGTCGGGCTCCTCGACTTTCATCCTTTTGCTTCGTCCAGCAACGCTCTGCCGTGTGCCCCACCTTGCCACAATACGTGCATTGGTAGGGCTCGCGCTCGGTACTGAATGCCTTTGTCGCATCTTCAGCCTTCACCGATGTCGTTGCCGTCGTCATCTTCTCGCCTTGCCGCTTGGTGTGCTCATTCGTCAGCACTTTGACCACATCTTGCGTACGCAGGTCTGCATTGCTCATCTCAATGTTCAGAACCACGTTCTCGAAGCTCTTCGGGAGACTGAGCAGCAAGCAGATTGCAACGTCTTCGTCTTCCATCTTGGCACCGATGCTGCGAAGCTTGGCGCTGATGTTCAGGACTTCGTTGCAGTGATGCAAGACGTTGCCTCCTTCCGCCATCTTGATGCTGAACAGCTGGCGCTTGAGGTAGATGCGTCCCGCCTTCTGCGATCCACCATAGAGCATCTTCAACCGCGACCACGCTGCCCATGCTTCTTCACAGCTGTCGACCACATGGTGGTAGTCCGCGTCCATGTGCAGCAACATCAACCCGAACGCGATGTTGCTTGACTTGACGTACTCATCTGACGCTCGCGGGTCGGTGAAGGTTGGAGACGTTTCGCGGTTCACGACGTGCCAGACGGACTTCGTCAAGAACACGCCACGCATGTAGCGACACCAGGTTGAGTAGTTATCCCCATCGAACTTATCGATGGAGACACTGGTCGAGGCGTTGCTGGAGGACATGGCGCTTGGGCTCATAACCTGTTGAAACTTGATCGGGAGGCGAAGAGAAACCGAAGCAGAGAGACCGGAGAGAACGAAGCGGAGAACACTTGCTCACTTGAGGGAGGATTCGAAAGTGATTGATTCATAGGTCTTAACTCTGCCTACCCTAGACTGCATCCAATCACATGGTGCATCTAATCAACCTGATTTACACGCGTCCAATCATCCTACGCGTCTGATCATCTCTGAGGTAATTACCGACGTAAGAACTATCTCGTAAAAACTACGCGCTAAGTTCGGATTGTACCGGTAACCCTCAATAGAAGTTGCCATGCTTGTTGATCTGCGGCACCGAAAGCAGATTTTTGCTCATGCTGGGCACATAGAGCGCGTTCTTGATCTCGATCTCGCGCTCATCCCCGTTAGGAAGGACCACCTTTTCAACGATAGTCCCCACACCTTTGATGGCTGCCTTGTTGCCATCGGCCACCAGGATCTCGCCATCATTGCCTTCGACCAAGCTTGTAAACTTGAACTTGTCGTGGCAGATGTGATGTGTTGCCCCGCTTTCAACGGCCCACATCCCTGATCCATTCTTGTTCGTCGAAATGCCGCATTCGAACGAAACTGCAAACGCCACTCGATCGTAGCTGCTGCCTTCATCATAATGTCGCCACTGGACATTATTTGCCCCGCGTCCACGACCATTGCCGCCGCGTCGGGCTCCTCGACTTTCATCCTTTTGCTTCGTCCAGCAACGCTCTGCCGTGTGCCCCACCTTGCCACAATACGTGCATTGGTAGGGCTCGCGCTCGGTACTGAATGCCTTTGTCGCATCTTCAGCCTTCACCGATGTCGTTGCCGTCGTCATCTTCTCGCCTTGCCGCTTGGTGTGCTCATTCGTCAGCACTTTGACCACATCTTGCGTACGCAGGTCTGCATTGCTCATCTCAATGTTCAGAACCACGTTCTCGAAGCTCTTCGGGAGACTGAGCAGCAAGCAGATTGCAACGTCTTCGTCTTCCATCTTGGCACCGATGCTGCGAAGCTTGGCGCTAATGTTCAGGACTTCGTTGCAGTGATGCAAGACGTTGCCTCCTTCCGCCATCTTGATGCTGAACAGCTGGCGCTTGAGGTAGATGCGTCCCGCCTTCTGCGATCCACCATAGAGCATCTTCAACCGCGACCACGCTGCCCATGCTTCTTCACAGCTGTCGACCACATGGTGGTAGTCCGCGTCCATGTGCAGCAACATCAACCCGAACGCGATGTTGCTTGACTTGACGTACTCATCTGACGCTCGCGGGTCGGTGAAGGTTGGAGACGTTTCGCGGTTCACGACGTGCCAGACGGACTTCGTCAAGAACACGCCACGCATGTAGCGACACCAGGTTGAGTAGTTATCCCCATCGAACTTATCGATGGAGACACTGGTCGAGGCGTTGCTGGAGGACATGGCGCTTGGGCTCATAACCTGTTGAAACTTGATCGGGAGGCGAAGAGAAACCGAAGCGGAGAGACCGGAGAGAACGAAGCGGAGAACACTTGCTCACTTGAGGGAGGATTCGAAAGTGATTGATTCATAGGTCTTAACTCTGCCTACCCTAGACTGCATCCAATCACATGGTGCATCTAATCAACCTGATTTACACGCGTCCAATCATCCTACGCGTCTGATCATCTCTGAGGTAATTACCGACGTAAGAACTATCTCGTAAAAACTACGCGCTAAGTTCGGATTGTACCGGTAACCCTCAATAGAAGTTGCCATGCTTGTTGATCTGCGGCACCGAAAGCAGATTTTTGCTCATGCTGGGCACATAGAGCGCGTTCTTGGTCTCGATCTCGCGCTCATCCCCGTTAGGAAGGACCACCTTTTCAACGATAGTCCCCACACCTTTGATGGCTGCCTTGTTGCCATCGGCCACCAGGATCTCGCCATCATTGCCTTCGACCAAGCTTGTAAACTTGAACTTGTCGTGGCAGATGTGATGTGTTGCCCCGCTTTCAACGGCCCACATCCCTGATCCATTCTTGTTCGTCGAAATGCCGCATTCGAACGAAACTGCAAACGCCACTCGATCGTAGCTGCTGCCTTCATCATAATGTCGCCACTGGACATTATTTGCCCCGCGTCCACGACCATTGCCGCCGCGTCGGGCTCCTCGACTTTCATCCTTTTGCTTCGTCCAGCAACGCTCTGCCGTGTGCCCCACCTTGCCACAATACGTGCATTGGTAGGGCTCGCGCTCGGTACTGAATGCCTTTGTCGCATCTTCAGCCTTCACCGATGTCGTTGCCGTCGTCATCTTCTCGCCTTGCCGCTTGGTGTGCTCATTCGTCAGCACTTTGACCACATCTTGCGTACGCAGGTCTGCATTGCTCATCTCAATGTTCAGAACCACGTTCTCGAAGCTCTTCGGGAGACTGAGCAGCAAGCAGATTGCAACGTCTTCGTCTTCCATCTTGGCACCGATGCTGCGAAGCTTGGCGCTAATGTTCAGGACTTCGTTGCAGTGATGCAAGACGTTGCCTCCTTCCGCCATCTTGATGCTGAACAGCTGGCGCTTGAGGTAGATGCGTCCCGCCTTCTGCGATCCACCATAGAGCATCTTCAACCGCGACCACGCTGCCCATGCTTCTTCACAGCTGTCGACCACATGGTGGTAGTCCGCGTCCATGTGCAGCAACATCAACCCGAACGCGATGTTGCTTGACTTGACGTACTCATCTGACGCTCGCGGGTCGGTGAAGGTTGGAGACGTTTCGCGGTTCACGACGTGCCAGACGGACTTCGTCAAGAACACGCCACGCATGTAGCGACACCAGGTTGAGTAGTTATCCCCATCGAACTTATCGATGGAGACACTGGTCGAGGCGTTGCTGGAGGACATGGCGCTTGGGCTCATAACCTGTTGAAACTTGATCGGGAGGCGAAGAGAAACCGAAGCGGAGAGACCGGAGAGAACGAAGCGGAGAACACTTGCTCACTTGAGGGAGGATTCGAAAGTGATTGATTCATAGGTCTTAACTCTGCCTACCCTAGACTGCATCCAATCACATGGTGCATCTAATCAACCTGATTTACACGCGTCCAATCATCCTACGCGTCTAATCATCTCTGAGGTAATTACCGACGTAAGAACTATCTCGTAAAAACTACGCGCTAAGTTCGGATTGTACCGGTAACCCTCAATAGAAGTTGCCATGCTTGTTGATCTGCGGCACCGAAAGCAGATTTTTGCTCATGCTGGGCACATAGAGCGCGTTCTTGATCTCGATCTCGCGCTCATCCCCGTTAGGCAGGACCACCTTTTCAACGATAGTCCCCACACCTTTGATGGCTGCCTTGTTGCCATCGGCCACCAGGATCTCGCCATCATTGCCTTCGACCAAGCTTGTAAACTTGAACTTGTCGTGGCAGATGTGATGTGTTGCCCCGCTTTCAACGGCCCACATCCCTGATCCATTCTTGTTCGTCGAAATGCCGCATTCGAACGAAACTGCAAACGCCACTCGATCGTAGCTGCTGCCTTCATCATAATGTCGCCACTGGACATTATTTGCCCCGCGTCCACGACCATTGCCGCCGCGTCGGGCTCCTCGACTTTCATCCTTTTGCTTCGTCCAGCAACGCTCTGCCGTGTGCCCCACCTTGCCACAATACGTGCATTGGTAGGGCTCGCGCTCGGTACTGAATGCCTTTGTCGCATCTTCAGCCTTCACCGATGTCGTTGCCGTCGTCATCTTCTCGCCTTGCCGCTTGGTGTGCTCATTCGTCAGCACTTTGACCACATCTTGCGTACGCAGGTCTGCATTGCTCATCTCAATGTTCAGAACCACGTTCTCGAAGCTCTTCGGGAGACTGAGCAGCAAGCAGATTGCAACGTCTTCGTCTTCCATCTTGGCACCGATGCTGCGAAGCTTGGCGCTAATGTTCAGGACTTCGTTGCAGTGATGCAAGACGTTGCCTCCTTCCGCCATCTTGATGCTGAACAGCTGGCGCTTGAGGTAGATGCGTCCCGCCTTCTGCGATCCACCATAGAGCATCTTCAACCGCGACCACGCTGCCCATGCTTCTTCACAGCTGTCGACCACATGGTGGTAGTCCGCGTCCATGTGCAGCAACATCAACCCGAACGCGATGTTGCTTGACTTGACGTACTCATCTGACGCTCGCGGGTCGGTGAAGGTTGGAGACGTTTCGCGGTTCACGACGTGCCAGACGGACTTCGTCAAGAACACGCCACGCATGTAGCGACACCAGGTTGAGTAGTTATCCCCATCGAACTTATCGATGGAGACACTGGTCGAGGCGTTGCTGGAGGACATGGCGCTTGGGCTCATAACCTGTTGAAACTTGATCGGGAGGCGAAGAGAAACCGAAGCGGAGAGACCGGAGAGAACGAAGCGGAGAACACTTGCTCACTTGAGGGAGGATTCGAAAGTGATTGATTCATAGGTCTTAACTCTGCCTACCCTAGACTGCATCCAATCACATGGTGCATCTAATCAACCTGATTTACACGCGTCCAATCATCCTACGCGTCTAATCATCTCTGAGGTAATTACCGACGTAAGAACTATCTCGTAAAAACTACGCGTTAAGTTCGGATTGTACCGGTAACCCTCAATAGAAGTTGCCATGCTTGTTGATCTGCGGCACCGAAAGCAGATTTTTGCTCATGCTGGGCACATAGAGCGCGTTCTTGATCTCGATCTCGCGCTCATCCCCGTTAGGCAGGACCACCTTTTCAACGATAGTCCCCACACCTTTGATGGCTGCCTTGTTGCCATCGGCCACCAGGATCTCGCCATCATTGCCTTCGACCAAGCTTGTAAACTTGAACTTGTCGTGGCAGATGTGATGTGTTGCCCCGCTTTCAACGGCCCACATCCCTGATCCATTCTTGTTCGTCGAAATGCCGCATTCGAACGAAACTGCAAACGCCACTCGATCGTAGCTGCTGCCTTCATCATAATGTCGCCACTGGACATTATTTGCCCCGCGTCCACGACCATTGCCGCCGCGTCGGGCTCCTCGACTTTCATCCTTTTGCTTCGTCCAGCAACGCTCTGCCGTGTGCCCCACCTTGCCACAATACGTGCATTGGTAGGGCTCGCGCTCGGTACTGAATGCCTTTGTCGCATCTTCAGCCTTCACCGATGTCGTTGCCGTCGTCATCTTCTCGCCTTGCCGCTTGGTGTGCTCATTCGTCAGCACTTTGACCACATCTTGCGTACGCAGGTCTGCATTGCTCATCTCAATGTTCAGAACCACGTTCTCGAAGCTCTTCGGGAGACTGAGCAGCAAGCAGATTGCAACGTCTTCGTCTTCCATCTTGGCACCGATGCTGCGAAGCTTGGCGCTAATGTTCAGGACTTCGTTGCAGTGATGCAAGACGTTGCCTCCTTCCGCCATCTTGATGCTGAACAGCTGGCGCTTGAGGTAGATGCGTCCCGCCTTCTGCGATCCACCATAGAGCATCTTCAACCGCGACCACGCTGCCCATGCTTCTTCACAGCTGTCGACCACATGGTGGTAGTCCGCGTCCATGTGCAGCAACATCAACCCGAACGCGATGTTGCTTGACTTGACGTACTCATCTGACGCTCGCGGGTCGGTGAAGGTTGGAGACGTTTCGCGGTTCACGACGTGCCAGACGGACTTCGTCAAGAACACGCCACGCATGTAGCGACACCAGGTTGAGTAGTTATCCCCATCGAACTTATCGATGGAGACACTGGTCGAGGCGTTGCTGGAGGACATGGCGCTTGGGCTCATAACCTGTTGAAACTTGAGCGGGAGGCGAAGAGAAACCGAAGCGGAGAGACCGGAGAGAACGAAGCGGAGAACACTTGCTCACTTGAGG
>CANTFL010001321.1:0-77126 GCA_947650285.1 Hyaloperonospora brassicae | reverse complement strand
GCTTTGAGAAGCCATTGTCAATTTTTAATCGATCAGGAGCATCATACAATTATACTCGACGACGTTCCTTTAAGGAGGTCAGCGATACACTAAAGCCCCCACAGCGCATGAGGGTGATTTGATTACCGTTCCTTTATCCACTGGTTGTCGCGTTACTGTATTTAGAGTTACGTTGTACTTTATTTTGAAGCTGTTTGACGTTGAAAGCATAAACGTTGCCTTGTCCTCGATTTGGATCCGAGATATGACCTCATCCTAGGTATGGTCTGGATTGAACTCCATGAGCCATGGATTGGTTAGAGGTCGAAGACCATATCTGCAATGCGCAATGTTCCTAGCGAAGCTTTAGAGGAGTCGTGAAACCACCCTTGCTAGAAAAAAACGCTATTGGCGCAATCCATTGACAGAGGGATGTCAGCTTGCTGGACATTGATATGTCCGAGTTAATCAACTCGAATGTCTAAGACATGATATTGGGAGGTGCTCTTTCAACGCATGTGAAACGATTCGTACTCCGTTGTTTGAGACTCGTCGTGATAATGAGTAACTGCATGCTGCAGTCATGGTTGGTATAGGGACGAGCAATCAAGAATGGAATTCCTCTGATTTGATAATTTGATGTAGGTTAGCACATGAAAACCCACTGAGTGGGGGAGGTCGCGATGGTACCTCACTGAAGGTCGGTTGTGACATTGTTGAAAAAAGACGAAGAATTTAGGGCTAGTCCCGCATAATGCACATGAAGCGGTACGTTTAAATCCACTGGGTGAAGTGTTTGAGTTACGTAACTCTTCACCAGATGTCGCTCAGGGCATGAGCTCTTGTATTGAGCGTGCTACGTAAAACAGCAGTCACAAGGGACTTACTGTCCCGGCTTTTAAGGAGCGTAAGGTTTCTTTGAGGAAAAAATTCCGGCATCAGGTGCTATCTGTCCAGCGCCCAGCGTCCAGGACGTGACAAAAATATAATAGTACAAATACAGTGTAAACACTTGTCAACGGAGTGACCGTTCATGTTGATTGCTAAATTAGTCTTGAGGCTCCTTCATCCTTGGATACTCTATGTGATCTAGGCGAGATGTCTGATGGCAAATTCAGCCACGCTTTAAAAGCAGAAGATTTATTCGATTGAGTGGTCATTAGACCTATTGTTGAGTTGAACTCACCCCCGTTTCGCAACGAGTCAGTTCTTAACGTCACAAAGGCCGTACTTACTGCGCGTAGTGGACCTTCGATCCTTAAGGATCCTTTAGATCCGTCATATATTTTGGTAAAAGAGTTCGAAGACGTGGTGTGCCACAACCCACCGTCCGTCTTACCTCCTGATAGAGGTGTCCGTCATGAAATTAATTTCGTTCGAAGAACCAAATTCTGCGTAACACGTTAGTGGCCTTAACCGAAGGAACTATGTCACGTTATTGACATATTAATTAATGAAAAGCACGCGTCAGAAATGGTACGTGAGAGAAAATCTCCCCATTCCACACCGAAAATTTGTGTCAAGAAAGTTAATGAAAAGTTGCGCATTGTTCATGCTTACAATACGCTTGATGCTGCCACCTTTCCGGCTCAGACAATAATCCCTAGAAAAGATGTTCTTCAGAACGGTATGGTAGGATGTACGATGTACAGTGCCCTCGACTTGGTCGATATTTTCATCAACTGCTAATGCGAGAGGGCAGTAATCCCACGAATGCGATCAGCAATCCGAGCAGTATGCTCTGAGAGTGGATCGTTATGCCGCAAGGGTTATCAAATGCACCGGCTACATTTAATCGTTTGGTGACGCAATTGTTCAGGTCTCATCGAGGTTATGCACAGACGTGCTCTGATGACATCTTTGTCCATAGTCGTGCTATAAACGGTCTTTCGGATGAGGACATTCATATTGACCGTTTCCGAGCGGTGTTCGAGTGCACGGTCACGTATAAGTTATATGCCAACTCATCTAAGTGACTTTTTGGTGCAGAAGAGAGACCCTTTTAGGGTGCTTCATTGGGAGGCGAGGTCTTGGAGCGGATATCGCTAAGGTCAAAGCCACAGTAAAGATACCGGCTCCTAACCAAAAGAACTTACGTAAGTGTCTTGGCTTTGCCCACTACCTGCACAAGTATAGTACGAACTATGCAGATATGGCTCGACCAATATCTAATCTCTTTCAAAAGGAAGTGGAGTAATGCTCGACTAGCACCGAGAATGATGCGTTTAGAGCTGTTGAAGAGAGTCTTTTTCACGCGCCAATCTTGGCTTTGCCCGATCTTGATCGTCCTTTTGGTGTCATCTGTGACGCATCTGATAATTCCATGGGCAGTGATTTGTTACAATCATATATCGATGGACGGGAACGCGTCATTGCGTAGAAGTATCGACAGCTAAAAGCTGCTGAAAAGAAAGATCCAGTTCATGACAAAGCACTACTGTCAATGTAGTACACTATAGTCAAATTTAGAGTCCATAAGCTTGGCTCAAAACCGTTTGCGATCTTTGTAGATCATGTTTCATTGCGCACTGCGACCCAGTCGCCTCATCTATCTCAGAGAATGACTCGTTGGCTCTCATTATTTACCATGTACCGATTCGGGGTGAAGTCTAAGCCGGATAAGAAGAATAATTTGACCGATGCGGTATTCTCGCAGTTCTGATTATGAGCTTGCTCATGTATCGACTCTGTCGTCGTCAGTCACTGACATCTTCGTACGGCTTAAGTCAAGGATGAAAAATTTGTATCTTTGCTTTGGCTCTTGGGAGAGATGATTTCAAGGACTTAGACATAAATTAGTCGGTAACGTTTACGTGAAAGCCTACAGTGATAACTCATCGATCAAGGCCTGTTGTGCTATAGCACGGATGATAAGGATACTCTTCGTATCGTCGTACGTCATGGTGAGGAGTTGAATCTCCCGATCCTCTATGAGGAGCATTATACTGCGTTGAGTGGTCATATCGTTCGTTAGATGATCTATGGCTCAGTTAGCCAATGCTATTGTTGTCCGAAACGCTTTAAATGGGTCTGCATTTGTGTAAGCATGGGTAAAACGTGTCAAAGGGTGAAACCCTCCGCTTATGCGGAAGCGCCGCAAGAAATTCTACCCATACCTCTGGGCGCTCGGAGACCATAAGCATGGACTTCATGCTCGGTTTAGCGAAACATACGGATGACGTTACGGGTATTGTGGTCTGTGTTAACCATTTGAGCAAGATAAATTACTTGGCGGCTGTTCCAGATATCATTAATGGAGAAGGTACAGTTAAGCTGTTCACGATCGAATACTTCGACAACAAGGTCTGCCTTTTGCAATTGTCTCTAAAAGAGATCCTTTCTTTTCTGGGAAGTTTTGGAATTCGGTCTTTAAGGTGCTCGGCACACGATTGGACATGTCCACGGCGTATCAACCGCAAACCGATGATCAGACCGAGCGAGTGAATCGCGTTACCGGTGACTTCTTACGCACTGTTTGCGCTAATACACCAAAACGTTGGATTTTTTGCTCCCAATCATTGAGTTTGCATTGAATCATGTTGTACATGCCTCTACAGGCTTGACTTCGTTTTATGGGATCGGCATCACGCACCCTGGCGTTCCGTTAACGCTACCACTGCGTGGTTTAGGGCTTGGGGGGAGAGATGGCGGATCGGCTTGCTAAAATCAGCCCTCCTGCTGTTCACAAACAGGTAAGCGTGCTACTAAATATGCGGAAGGCTCTGGTTTATAGCTAAGATATACAGATAAATTTAAGATGATGCTAAATACATAGGTTGTATTGAACGTTATAAAGTCGGAGACCAAGTTCTGCTTTTTTATAAAAACCAAACTACAAATGTAGTGTCTGCCGATTGTAAGAAAAAGTTGCGCCCGCGCTTCATTATATCATTCGCGGTCGTCGCTAAGAAGCGACTTGCGTATACGCTCAACCTTCCGCGCAAACTGCGCACACGTCTTGTGTTCTGCTTCGGCTTATTCAAGACGTGTCGAAATCCGTCCCACATGATCTTGGTGTCGATTGCGCCGCAACGGATGGCCGCACCAGCGGCTGCTTAATCCGAACCAAGATGTCAAGCTAAGCCTACATCCGGGTAAGACTTAACTTCACCGTCTGAAGACGAGCTCTTATCTCTTCGGGCGCACTCTGGGTCTTATTCGACGTCTCGCGGAGATAGCTTACTTTATGGTGCAGAGTATCAAGCTCGTCGTTCGGTACACAGACCACCACCGACGCCGCTAGATGAGCACCGGAATAGCCAGGTCCATGTGGATAGACTCCTGTAACGACGTTGTCGTCGTGGAAAGTACCAGTATTTCGTGTAGTGGCGCCGGTATCCGGAGCCGGAAAGCTCATGGGAGTTTAAGGTACCCTTTCGACAGGATTGCCTATACATCTTATATGTTTTGAACATCGTGTCAAGGATCTTCTTGCGGCCACAAACGTTTCTCACCAATAGTGGTGGGAGTAGGTGGGTCGTTGGTCATCGCTTGACCCAAACTAACAACTGCCGGTGGAGCCGAAGCATTTCGGGTATGGGTTCGCAATTGGCCTCTGTCTTTAAGCTTAATGCACCCATACCGAAGCTTTTGCTCTATACGAACGTCTACCACATCGGTATTTGCGCTTAAAGCTACCACTCTGCTAAGAAGTCGTTTTGGTACATCTAGCGAACAAACGCAGTGTCTTGTTATACCTATATTTGGCCTGATACTCGAAAGATAAGTTACCCTTGATCTATGGAACCGGTGCACCCCGTGCTTGCGTGTCAAGTCGCAACAAGTATTGACTTTGAGTCGTCAAATAAGGCTCCAGGTACTTCGCGCGAAGTGCCTGTCGACTCGCAACCCCTTTAGGAGATGTGCGCTCTGTGCCAATGTCCCGCGTTGCCAATGAACGGCGTGCCGGTTGGCGTATACGTATTTTGTGCATTAAATGTAGTGAACACATAGTCACGGCGACTCTTAAAGGTTCCAACAATCTACGTATGGCATCGAATGCTCTCGTATTGTTGGATGGTCAACTGCTTTTGATCATCGAGCGGATTCGAAGTGATGACATCGCCCACATTAAGTGGCTGATGCTGCGACGACGGCGCGTTAACTTCGCCACGTTTGGCGAAGGGATTTGGTGCTGTAACAGGCTTTGCCTCAAGCACATATGACTCGGATATTGTCCTTTCTGTGTGTTGTACATTAGTGTTGCTAAATTACTCACCCCTTCCTCGAGGTCGAGATAAGACGAAAGAGTCAAAGACTCATGATGTGACGATGCCGTGGTCTGGTGCTTCAATCAACCGTGAGGTGAAGCGTACATACCGTCTTTTAAAAAAAATTTGATTGACATTTTGTCGTAACGTTCGTCTGGTCAGGGGAGGGTGTAACCGAGTTTCACGTCGATTGGAAGTCGACCATAGGTGTGGTAAACATGTGGCAAAGACGATCTCACAAAATCGCTTGTGTGAGGTTCGATCCTTCACTTGCCCAGACTTGCCGACTCACGGAGGGGGTACTCCTATCCGTGCCTTGTTGTATAGCCTTTTGCTAACCTTGTGTACCCGTCGTTTAAGCTGGCTTGAGATCTTCGTAATGGCCTTGGGAGATGTCGATCTCACTGAAGGTTGGGGTTGAGAGTTCGCTTCCGGTGCGGAAATCTTCACATCACGAACAAGGGTTCTGCGATCTTGCTCTTGAGTCACGACGGTCACTATGTGGAGAGGTCGCGATCTTAATCTTGGATCACACCGATCTCGATTTGTCTTCGGTATCGGGGTCTTTGCAGTGCGGAAATCTTCACTCAGCAAATAGTAATCTTGCGTTGATCTTGCCTTGGGATCGTTCCGATCTGGTCTTGGGATCGGCTGATCTTGCTGGAAGTGCGCAATGTGAGCAGATAGGTGTCCTGTTTCGCCAAAATGAAACGTGCCGATCTGCCTTGTAGATCGCTTCGATCTTGCTCGATCTTGTCTCGAACTCCTTGTCCAGATATTTTGACCACTTGAGCCGTCTCGCGATCTTGTAACCAAAATCCTTTTCCTTGTCGCTGCTACCCTAGCAGTTGAGCTGAGTGTGAGTACTTGATCGATCCGGGCCCAACTTCCCGAGATCGCTCTTCTCGATCTTGGCCAACAATCCAAGGTCGGTCATCAATTTCCTTGTAGCACGCGTGCCTCAAACCGTCGGGGAAGCCAAAGAAATCTTGCCCGGAAGAGAGGGAGGGAACGCGCGTCGTGAGCAGAAGAAGTAGAGTTCAAGTCTGTTTTAGTAACCAACCAAATTACTAGCCAATCTATCTTTAAGCCTATCATAAACTGTAGGTCACTCTCCAAACCGATATCACCTTTAATCTTGACTGCCCCTTGAACACGCGTCGGAATTTCATGACCTGTACTCCAAAGATAGCGTCAATATTCCCGATATCGTGCCTAAATGCCCAAAAGAGACCAAATCCCAAATAGGGTACCAAATTCCCATTTTTTGGTTCCGAAAGGTCCGAAATAGTACTTAAGTGCCAAATGTGTCTAAATCCATTTTGCGACGTCAGTTCAACTGGCTTCCACTGGCTCGTTCGGTCTGAACTTTTGCGACATCACTCATGAGACTTCAACAAACATATTCATCATGATCCCAAAGTCACATCAGCGATATATCCATGATCAACAGGGAACATGACCGATCTGGTGCCCAAATTCGAGATCGTTGAGATCGACACGGTACAATTCAGCAGTAGATGTTCTTCTGTTCATTGTACGTGCTCCAATTCCACCCTCCATGGTTTATCTGGTCCACGAGACTCTCCACATAGCTCCCTGGACCTCCACGAGTATCCACGTTTCCAGATCGGGCTATAATTAACCTAAATCATTACTTCCATTGTGAGATCGGTAAAGAGTATTACCGATCTGCAGGATGTTACACCTTCGTCCCAGAGTTATATCGCATCACCTGGTCCCAGATGCATCTTTCCAGAATGACTTGGCCACAATATCCACGACCGTTGATATACGTATCCTTCTCCTTGACCAAAATTCAGGGAAATTGTATGACTTTGTCCCACTTCCTCGTCCCAGATCGCTCTATACGAATCCTTCTCCTTGACCAACATTCAGGTAAATTGTATGACTTTGTCCCACTTCCTCGTTTCAGATCGCTCCATGGAAATCGTTCTATTTGTCGTCTTGTCCCAGATCGCACTGTCCCCGGTCGTTCCATATCCATCAGTCTGGAGACAGTTGGATCGGATCGCCATCCCCGTTGAAATCGCTTTCCATCTCCTTATTGGATCGCTTGGTCCCTTGGCATCGTTTTCAACCAGTGAATGACGCCCCAACTGGGTGGTCGCCGATCCACGTCCCATCATTTGATCCGTGACTTTTTTACAACCTCCCCCTGTACTTAAGTTCTTTGGGCAGCAATCGGCTACAGATCAATCACTCATCAACTTCGTTCTAAGCACTTAAGTCTGTTCCATGGCATCTCCTACGCGTTCTCCCACCTCGTCAGTTCCCTCGCTATGTTCGACTGGGCTTCTGTCTCCGGATCGCGATCTGTCACCCAGATCGTCCGATCTGTCACCCAGATCGTCCGATCAAGGGGAATATATTACTATTGTGCCTGATCTGTCAAGTCCCCAAATCATTTCGATCTAGCTGGATCCCCCCATCCCTATGAGATCACCAGATCGACGACGGATCGGGTCTCCGTCTCCAGGCGAAGACTTGACGGCTGGATCTCCAGCCCATGGGGGGCATACTGCACCGGTCCTATAATCAACTCGGGTCTCCAAACCATTCCGACCCGGCCGGATTGCTATCGATCATTTTTGGATCGTCAGACCGCCCGCCTGAGCCGAACTCACCTTCCGCATCTTCAGCGATCCTTAAGCGTTTAAATCCGACACCCTGGCCACTAGTGCGTCTTGTGGTGGGTTCGCTTCAACTGTGGACATCACCGGTCACTTTCCAAGAGTTTCTGCAGACGATGTTCGTTTCACGTTGGCTACGATCTCTTATTTATGGGATCGCGAGGCCACCTCCTGCAGTGAAGCCGACACCATTCACGCGGTTCAGCAGTCGTACCGAGAGGCTGTTGCGCGGGTGGATCGCTTGTAAGACAAGATCGATGCTCTGCATTGATCGGCCGCCCCATTCGTATCCTTCGTCCAGTGTCAATATGATTTATTGCAAGGTCTCCACGTCAACGCAGGGCATTCTTTGAGCGACTGTAGACGATCTTTCCAAACGCATAGAGATCAATCGGCGCAGATTCTTCTGCTGCGCGAAATGTTACGTAGCAGCAATGAGGATCGAGGCATCTTGGAACAACGGGTAAAAACCTTGTTGATTCAGGTCCATTCGCTTTAATTCGAGCGCGATATTCTCCGACAGCAGCGTGACCAGCTGACCTCCGACAGTTTTTTCCTCAACAGGGAAGTTTTATAGTGTAAGGAGCTATTGGATCGGTCTCAAGCGGAGATCGCTGAAGATTTGACATCGATCAGCGATCTCATACAGAAGGTGGGCTATTTGACTCCATTGGAAGGTCAGGTGACACATACACAAGTGGAGAATGTTAACCTCCGTCGTCATTGAGCGGAGCACCTCACGGTATACAACCAGTTAAAGGTGGCAGAGCAAGATCGGGATCGGGCTATAGCAGAACACCATACCCTTCTCCACACAAACAATAGTGCCATACTCGGGTCTCATTCATCTACGTCACCCACTCGGCAGACCTCCAAGATTACTGCTCCGGCCATATCGGCACCTGCTTCCATTGCCCAGAGGCCGCGATCTCCCGCTCGTAGATATCGCCCAAGATCGTCTGCCCCACCAGCCAAGCGTCAGCGCATTCAGCCGAGGTCCCAGACCGAGAATTCTCTCGCCATCCGATCAGGCTCTCACGCACTATCGTTCAACCCCACCACACCTTCCAAAATACTCCCAAGATTGACCTCCTCTGCGCTCACATCCGTGTCTTGAACTCTTTTGTTTCCGTCCTCGGATGCTAGGACCGGATCGGGCAGTGGGAAATCGTCCGAGTCTGTTTCTAGCTCGGACGATTTAACTCGAACAATGTTGTCTCAAACGAGATCGGCCTCTCGTCGTCAGACAAGATCGAACATCATATCCGCCACTCCCGACCTCTCCCAAGCTGCTCCGTCTGATTCCCCGTCGTCCGTGAAAACCGTAATTGACCAAGAACTTCTGCGTCCGTCCCCACCAAGCGATCTATAGCCTCATTATCTCTCCTACTCTTCTCCTACGGCCACGACCGCTCCCGTAAATGACAATCAGGGTTATGATGACTCTGGAGATGTTGATGTGTCATTGCCGGAAGAAACTTTCAGCGAGATCGGTTCGGTTGATTCGCCTTGTAGATCCACTGCACTTTCAGCCCGCCATTTGTCCGACAGCGACTGCAGTATCGTCATTCCGGCGCGCCAAGTGGCAAACAAAATCCTCTCTCTGGGCGATTTTCATGATCTTCCGCCATTTAAGCACCCACCAGATCGATATTTTCCGCATTCTCAGGCACCTTCCCACCGGATAGCTGTCAAGATCGCTCCTTGGTCAGTAATACAGATCGCGATGGTTTGTGTGATGACTATGTATCTCGACCTGCTATTCCAGTATTACCCCAAGCCCAAGCATTTCCTATAACCCCCCACACTCACAGACGGGCTCCGCCTACTTGGACTTTGGCACCTGGACTAATTTCACGACGACACACTGAGGCTCTATACGCCAGAGCTCACTGGGATAATGTCGTGATTCCCGTGAATACCATATCGTTTTCCATGACTGGATGGTATCGGGACATGGGTGCTTGTTATTAGGAGCTTAAGTCCAGTCATCGGAAAGCTCTTCGAAAATCCACACATGCTTTCCCGTTCTCTCCGTCTCAACGATGATCTGACTGATTTATGCAAACGTTTTAGCGTCAAAGGAAATAATGCCGATTTCGCTTCGTAGAGCGTTGGAAAAATTATTTAAGATAATACCTCGCGGCATGATTGCTGGCTACTGCAATCTTGACATTTTGCTGGATCCCTTCTTCCTCCATTTCCGTGCTTCCATAAAGAGAGAGTTTAGTATACAGGGTTAGGACATTCTGACGACCCAGCCGACCTGCTAGAGGCGTTAGACGTAGCAGACCAAGCGGCAACTTGGCGCAACCAGTTCCGTAGCGCCTATTAGGATCACCCCGGATCGCGGATCCCTCGTCTACAGGACAAGTTCAAGCCTGCTCGACACTCTTAGTCCAAGATCGATCTCCGAGCCCGAACGTCTTTCGAAATTGTGTATTGTTTTCATCGTATTTAATGGTTATTCATACTTTTCAACTTTTACAAATTCGATTCTCCCTCGACCCACATCATTTAGTAAGGTAATTCATTTGACTGTCTCCATACTTACACACGTAGCTCCATCTATCAGCATATAATACCTCCTAGCACAACTTGCCACCCCATCCATCCGCATTTGCTGACTCCCAGCATATCTGCCCCGACCGTCAAGGTTCGTCCGACTTGCCTTCGTGAGACTGCATCACTTCGAAACGGTTATGGCTCACTAGACTCCGCTTAATCGTTTGCAAGATAGCTCCACAACTCAGATTGGCCTCATCCATCCTGCTCAGATCGGGATGTCCCTTTCATCTCATCAGATTCTGTCGATGTACTCGCCCAAAATGGGTTTTCGACCAGATATCACGTCCAATATTTCTTCCACTTCATATTCCCCCTCCTCAAGATCGCTTTTTTAACTATATTCTTGTAACAGAGCTTCATCAAATCCAAACAATCGGCTTCATTCAACTTGTTCTAATCTTTCGGCCGCTCGGGGAACGTCTTTACTCTCTTCCGCTTTGATAGCATTACAATCGGGAACAGTCGATATGAGGTCCCTGCGATCTCCAAATTCACAGCGTGATCTCCACATATATCCGCAAATCGAAATGGACCATGCCACATATGTGCTAGCTTCTTCGCATATCCTTCATTGACTCGTTTCAAGTATCGCCAAATTTATGTCCCCACTTCGATCTTATGTTGCTCCAGGTCTTCATTGTGTCGATATGCCCTTTCCTGGAACGCGGCTCGTAATTGATCGTTAACCGCAGGTCGAGCCAGCTTAAATTGTCTTTGGAAGTTGTATCTCCACCTTTATGGATTGTGATCTCAAGTTCTCGTGTTCCCCACTGACAACGTAATTTCCAACGTCGATCTCGAATCTTATCCATGAATCAAATAGAATGGGGGTGTCCTCTCGGATCCGATCTTGCGCGGTGTTAATCCTAAAGGTGAGTCGCTCAGCAATATTACCCAGTCTTGTTGGTCGACATCGGCAACGTACATCTTAAGCGACCGCATTAAAGTTTGCACCATTCGTTCGGCCGTTCCATTTGCTTGTGGTCGGTAGGCCATGGTTGCACGCTGTTTTTGTCCTACAATCTGGCCGAAAGATCGAAAGCCGGACTAAAATCTGGCTCTCGATCATGCCTGATAGATTCACTAGCTCCGAAGCGTCGGAACACGCATTCTTCGAAATTTTCTGCGGTCGTTTGTGCGGTCCATGACGAGTTAGCTTTTGTGATCACATACCCGGAGAAGAGATCGACCCAAATGAGTAGCTCTGTATTCCCCTTTAGCTACTTTGGTAACGATGGTATATGATCGATCGCAATAATCTGAAATGGAGGGGGGGCGCTTGTAAATTGCCAGGCGATCTCCCATCGATCCAAGGACGCCCCTTTCCGGTCTCACAATCGGTGCAATCGCCCACATATCGTTGCACCCACCGATTAAGCCCTCTCCAGTGGAATTGCTATCTGATCCTCTGATCGGTCCTGCCAATCTCCTGAAGGCCACCTGTTAGACTAGCGTGGTAGTGGTGCATAAACTCCTGTTGCAACGTCTCTGACATCACCAGACGCATCAAACCATCGCAATTTCATGTCTACATCTTCGTTATGGGGCATAAGAAAAGCAGATCGTTCTCGTCGATCTCGTACTCTGGCGCCAATTTCGTGTACATCTTCACTTCTCCCGCGTTCAGACTAGAAACATCGCCATTCATATATTTTTTGGGATGACAATCTAAAGCTCTTCATCTTGAGGTTGACCTATTCGTATAATCCCAATCCTCTGCACCATCTCCTCCTGTAACACTTCGGGCTGATGACGTCTCCTTCCGATTGATATCGTGATCACAACTATTAGATCAAGCTGACCCGTCTGTTTGGGTTTCAACAATTATTCTAGGCGGTTCAATGTAATCAGATCTTGCCGATCTTCTTCAGCCGTTACAGTTCTTCCTTTTTCGATCTGCAATGCTGTGCTTGCTAGTCGATCTGCACTTTGGTTCCATTCTCGCTTAAAATGCAAAAACTCATAACCCAGTAAATAATTTTATTTCTCCAACGCCGTATGCCTCAGAAGTTGCAGGCCCATTGCTTTGCAGTCGATCTCACCGCGCATCTGTCGGATCACCAAATTGGAGGCTTTGCAAAAAATCTTTTGCCCCCTGTCCAGATCGGCGAGCAACTCGATGCATAATAGCAAGCCATAATACTCCGCTTCGTTCACGTTCAAGTCGAGAGCATATCTGGATTTTGCCGCCACGATCGTCCACTCAGGCAACCTCCATATCACGACACTGTACAAACCTCCTTTTTTCTTTACCTCGCCGGTAAATCGAAACTGGCCACTAGCAGTTTCTCCCCCTCTTCCACCGTGGGAGGTGACTTTGAAATCTTGAGTGTGCAATCCTTTCGCGGCGAGACTGCGATCAGTATCTCTTCCACTTCTTCTCTCGGAGTTGTACTTGCTGCTAACATACCGAAGATCTCTTCCTCTCCTTTTTTGCATGTTTAACCTCCATAGTCCATTTGACAGCAAAGCAGCCCACCACCCCAATCTCCTGTTAAGCCCTCGAGATTGCATCAACCACGCTAACGTAAAATGTCGGGTCAGAACAGTGATATCACGTGAAGCATTTGTAGTGTAGCATACGTCCAAAACACGAAGTAACGCCAGAACTTCTTCGCCACCATTCCGTTGTTTAGCTCATTGAAATAATAAAGTGCGAGTAGTGAACGCCACTGGATGATACACACCGTCATACTCCTGTATCAGGGCCGCTGAGACAGCCCACTTACTAGCGTAGACCACAATCACGGGAGGTAGATCTGGGTTAAAACGTTTAAGCATGGAGGCTGTAGCTATCTTAGCTTTCAGCATAGTAAAACCAACCTTGGCTTCCTTCCATCGATCCTCGTTCGACCATTCGTCTCCTAATGCGAATTTAGATCGGCCGATCTAAAAGAAATCTGATTCCCTTCGATCGTACAACACAGCAGTATGCATAGCAAACTACTTAATGAAGCAGCATGAGTAATTCAAGCTTCCGAGAATATATTGAATAGCTCGCAGCGTGCTAGGGAACAAGATGTTGACCAACGACTTCAAGTTCTTTGGTAGCGCTTCTAGACCGTCCATTGACACTCAATATCCCAAATAATCGACCTCACGGCACCCTCTAAACCTCTTCGTAAGACTGATGGACAATTTTCACTTATCGCAAACTTCCAACAGTCGTTCTACTTTTGCGTACAAAGATTCCCATGACGTGGCTGGTATCAGAATATCGTCAATATTACATCGTCGTCCCAGTATGGAGGGTCGTCGATCTGTCTCAGGTTCTCCATCTTCAAATAAATCGATATGGCTGTCCGAAGCTGAGCTCTGGCCGATCTTGATGTAACTATACAGCACATTGTCAACAAGACGTTGGTAGATCTGGGGCGCATTTTGAAGTTTAAAAGGCATTCGTAGCCACTTAAAAAGACCGAACGGCGTGGCGAATGCCGAGATCAGGATTGCGCGCTCAGTCATTTCCACGACCCAAAATTCACTAACCATATCTAACGAGCAGTACCGTAGAGCCTCATCCAAATCTTCCAACAGATCGCTGATCAGCACCATGGAGTAAACCATCAGTCGCGTCAGCCGATTCACACTTCGATAATCATTACAAAGCCGAATATGCAATCAATTCTTCTTAATACTCAACACTAACGCACACGCCCAAGATGACGTGGATGGCTAATCGATCTTGGCCACTAGTATTTCTTTGTTAAGCCTTAAAAAACTTCTCCCTGTATTCGGGCGCGACCGGGCGGACTCTCTGTGCTATCGAGGCGGCCCTACCGACATCGATACCACAATATGCACCTCGTGCTGCTAATGGTAGAGCATTGCTCTTCTCCATAAGGAGGTGACGGCTATTCTAACTCATCTGAGTTTTTGTCGATATGTGGTGCGAGATCGGTTGGGATCGAAGATATGTAATTATCAATCGTAACATCTTGCATAATAGTCGACATCTCTAGCAACATCGCCATGTGCTGTTCGATATCTTCAGCAAACAAATCTCCAATCTCGTGATAGTAGACTGGTGCTTCTGCGATCTCAGCTTCATCGACTTTGGGCGACTTCTCCTCTTCAGACTCTTTCTTATCTTCAGACAGATTTAGTTACGATCTGATGTTTTTCAGATCGGCATCCAATGGAGAGAGTCTACTACCGTGCAATCTTTTTCCGATCTTGTGATCCCCTTTCGTAGCACATTACGATCCGATCTCATGATTGTTATACATGGGCGTTAGATCTACTTAATCCAATGAGGTCGCTCCAACTCCGTTGATCCTTCCTTCCTCCGTAACTACGGTATCTGTCCTTTGCAAATTCCGTTTCCGGCCTGTCGCGTTACCATAGAGATCGCTGAAGGTACATCTTTTAGCGGATCGGACGTTCGCTTTATAATACGTTTAAACACGACGTATTTAGGGCGATCTACCAATGGTCCATTCGGCTCCTCTGGAAGCGCATTCACAGTATCTGTCGCAGCTTCATACGATAGAATTTGCTACTCTTCGTACATTCCCGATCCAACCGTCACATATCCTTGATTCCGAGGTATCATATTGCCTTCCGTCAAAAAGCCTAGTATAGAGTGGTTGGACAATATGATCTCGCGGTCGCCAATGTTGGTCATCTGCAGATATTTTGTCTTACCCAACCCCAAGATCACTGTGGAGACCCAATTTGGTCTTCTAGTGACCAAAAACTTCATCTGGGACCCACCGATCCCAATCTTCACTTCTCTTGACTCTCCGACCGGGATCACCACATGTTGGTCCTTTGCCGTTATATGCTGTATCTTCGATCCGTACGCGAGTCGACGTCCTGCGAGATAAATGCAGGCTTCTTCCGGTAGGCATAACGCACCATCGGCTGGATCGAGCCGCACTCCGGCAGGCACCATAAAGTCTATTTCCAAAACCGCTTCTTGCCCTGCCAGATCGCCTAACCACATATTGTAATAATATACTAGCGATCCCGCGAGGTTTACCTTAATATTGTTACGTCCTATCGGCATGTACGGAGTTTATCCGATCCCTATATACTCTTGACGCTGACTTTCGTCAATAATGCAACCAACCTTACGAGCAAAGGTGGTGTCAATATTCGACACTCTAGCAACAGAATCAAACATCTGAGTCCGTTTTACGGTGTTGGTCGTTCCAACAGCCTTCGCCTGCTTAAACTACTTTCCAGGCTAAAATGCTTCCAGTACCCGCGAGTTTCACCAAAAGCGATCTCGATCTCCATAGTTGATTCGGGTTGCGAATTTTCGTCGATCATCTTCAGACTGGAGACAGAGGAAACACGTTTAGACTTCGACCGAGATATATTGAGTTCCACATGTGTGTTCTGCTCCCTCTCGCGATCTATCTTCTTTTCAACGTATGCAATTATGCAGAGCCTAGACCGCTCGGCTTGTATCATAATTCAAACTAGTGAGCACTCTAGTTTAACATCTTCTCAGCCTTCTCTGACAACATCCCCGCATGCTTGTTTAGGACGAATTACTGGCGTATTATGTTGCAGAACTCCTTTATGGGACACTTCCCCGGATCACGCATCTCGCAACAGGCGCGACACACAAAAAACACTTGTCTGAGGGATGTCCCTTGAGCCCACACTTCTGGTAAGTGAGCCGCTTACAGCAACCGACATCTCCATGCTTGGTCGTTCGCCAATGAGTACACGGTTTTGATGGAATACTACGACATTGGTCTTGACGACTACTCGAATCCAATGTTTCCGTGTTCGCCGAAGTGTAGCTGGTTGGCTTGCGCCGATCTGCATCAGCGGCTACATGAATCGATCTCAAACGATCTTCTGACTCCGATCCGTTGGTGTCTGAGTCTCACTCGCTGCTGATGTTTTCGGTTCGGATAATCCTCACTTTCCGTGCGGGCTTCGACGATACTGGACCGGAAGTTACCTTCTGTCTGAATTTGGACAATCCTATCATGACTTTCCCTTGGCGCGATCTCCCCTGTTGGTACCCATGCAGTGTTGTGTGCATGGCTTCCGCATCGGCTACATTCGGCAATAGCAATTGGTTGGATTGATCAGAATCATCCAAAGTGCCAATGAAATGGTTGACATGTTCCTTGCGTGCAGCCGCCAATCCAGTCATCACGATTATGTTCACCTGCATTCCTATCACGTTCAGCCGATACAAGTACTCCAAGGGGTTTTCCTCCGATCGCTTCTTCGCGTAATATTATTACCGGCTCGCTGACATCTCATGTCCCTCGTATTTTTATTAAAAAGCTATTCATCAATTTTTTCCAATTGAATCTGGTCGATCTGCTCTGCTGGCGGTATTAGTAGCGAGCTAAGACCACCATTAGATCGCCGAAGACCAAACAATATTCATTTTCCGGCGTCTAATCTCGGAGGAACTCAAATTTAACTTTGCCCATCCAGAACCGTGGTTTGTCTTCTTCCCGATCTTTTCCTAATAATTCTTTTAACTCTGAGATCGCTGAGATCCTGATCTTCTACGTGATGGCATTACCCCGGTAGACATACCGGTCGTGGCTACTTGAGGTCGTCGTGGTTCGGCCATCCATTCATCGTCCGGATCGTATTCCGCCTTCTGATAAATTGCCGGTTAGTGTCTGACCCTACCGATTGTGTCTCCACGACTGGCATGTCTTATGTTACTGGCGAAGATGGGAGAAAAGTAAGGCGATCCGGGTGGTGGTTTGGCAGTCGGTTCATTTGTTGGGCTGTCTGTTAATCCGCCTCGTACTTCTTCATCGCTGTATTGAAAAAAACGACTTAGATCTGTTTTCTTCTTGATCTTCTAAATTGGGGGGTGTAAAGGTCGAGCTTGGTTGGGTGTCGATCTTGGCCTGTTCTCGAAAAGTGTCGATCTTGGCCTGTTCTCGAAAAGTGTCGATCCTGGCCTCTCTGATCTTGTTGGTTAGAAAAAACGATCCTCCCGATGGTCTCAGAGACATCCGCCGAATGCTAATGGACCCATCTGAATTGATCTCGGAGTCAGCTGAGGCATAGTGGGGCGATCCTGAGGGGTGTTCCGGAGGTGAACCCGAGGGTATGGCGATCTCGTCTCTAAATGAGATAGTCTTGCCCACCAGAAGTATCATGACCTCCACAAACTCGCTTTGTGCGTTCTGAAACTGTTCCAAGCTGCATACCATCATTTCATTTCCATCAAAAGCATAAGGACAGTAGCCCGTGTCCTTTAACCTCTGCAATATAAAATCAATCGCGCCGAGTTTGCTAGTCACAGGCGGCTAGATCGAGATCGGCTTATTCAGAGTCCCGATCAACTTGGGCCGTAATATCTTCAACAATAGATCTGTCTTGGGCAGCGTCTTTAAGTGGCTACAATAGCATTGCTATTTTGTACGCTTCCACGTCTCGTTTGACGTTCTGGCATTTCTGGATGCGATCTTTACCGGGTCATATTATGTCTTTAGCATCGCGATCTCTTCTGGTTTTTAACCGTATTTCGCTTTGACTCCGATCTTCGGTTTCACGGTCTGGTCTATCTAAGGATCTTTGCTTTCCGATACTGGCGTTCTCATCATAGCTCTTCCCGGTGTGGCAGATTTCTCGATCGGCTTCCTCCGCTTAAGATCGGGTGACCTGTCGACGAGGAGACATGTTTGGCTTTCGCCGGTTTAATTACACCATTGGTCTTTCATCCAGCAGATCGGTTTTTGCAGAGCCATCAGCGGTGGCCCCCGAAAAGACAATAAGAGGAATTTGAGTTTTATCTTCCAGATCGATCTCTCGATCTTCCTCTTTCATTTTCATTTTATCAGAGTCCCTCCCATAGCTCTGATGGTTTGTGGATCTTGTAAATCTGCGTGTCTGCGTCGATTCCTTTGTCACTGACACTTCAATTTCAGGTTCTTGTTTGATCTTGACATCTTCACCAGTGGACTCACGGTGAAATCGAGAAGCCTCAAAGATCCAGGCACGCGCACCATTGTGGCTTAGTCGATCTCACAAAATCGCTTGTGTGAGGGTCGATCCTTCACTTGCCCAGACTTGCCGACTCACGGAGGGGGTACTCCTATCCGTGCCTTGTTGTATAGCCTTTTGCTAACCTTGTGTACCCGTCGTTTAAGCTGGCTTGAGATCTTCGTAATGGCCTTGGGAGATGTCGATCTCACTGAAGGTTGGGGTTGAGAGTTCGCTTCCGGTGCGGAAATCTTCACATCACGAACAAGGGTTCTGCGATCTTGCTCTTGAGTCACGACGGTCACTATGTGGAGAGGTCGCGATCTTAATCTTGGATCACACCGATCTCGATTTGTCTTCGGTATCGGGGTCTTTGCAGTGCGGAAATCTTCACTCAGCAAATAGTAATCTTGCGTTGATCTTGCCTTGGGATCGTTCCGATCTGGTCTTGGGATCGGCTGATCTTGCTGGAAGTGCGCAATGTGAGCAGATAGGTGTCCTGTTTCGCCAAAATGAAACGTGCCGATCTGCCTTGTAGATCTCTTCGATCTTGCTCGATCTTGTCTCGAACTCCTTGTCCAGATATTTTGACCACTTCAGCCGTCTCGCGATCTTGTAACCAAAATCCTTTTCCTTGTCGCTGCTACCCTAGCAGTTGAGCTGAGTGTGAGTACTTGATCGATCCGGGCCCAACTTCCCGAGATCGCTCTTCTCGATCTTGGACAACAATCCAAGGTCGGTCATCAATTTCCTTGTAGCACGCGTGCCTCAAACCGTCGGGGAAGCCAAAGAAATCTTGCCCGGAAGAGAGGGAGGGAATGCGCGTCGTGAGCAGAAGAAGTAGAGTTCAAGTCTGTTTTAGTAACCAACCAAATTACTAGCCAATCTATCTTTAAGCCTATCATAAACTGTAGGTCACTCTCCAAACCGATATCACCTTTAATCTTGACTGCCCCTTGAACACGCGTCGGAATTTCATGACCTGTACTCCAAAGATAGCGTCAATATTCCCGATATCGTGCCTAAATGCCCAAAAGAGACCAAATCCCAAATAGGGTACCAAATTCCCATTTTTTGGTTCCGAAAGGTCCGAAATAGTACTTAAGTGCCAAATGTGTCTAAATCCATTTTGCGACGTCAGTTCAACTGGCTTCCACTGGCTCGTTCGGTCTGAACTTTTGCGACATCACTCATGAGACTTCAACAAACATATTCATCATGATCCCAAAGTCACATCAGCGATATATCCATGATCAACAGGGAACATGACCGATCTGGTGCCCAAATTCGAGATCGTTGAGATCGACACGGTACAATTCAGCAGTAGATGTTCTTCTGTTCATTGTACGTGCTCCAATTCCACCCTCCATGGTTTATCTGGTCCACGAGACTCTCCACATAGCTCCCTGGACCTCCACGAGTATCCACGTTTCCAGATCGGGCTATAATTAACCTAAATCATTACTTCCATTGTGAGATCGGTAAAGAGTATTACCGATCTGCAGGATGTTACACCTTCGTCCCAGAGTTATATCGCATCACCTGGTCCCAGATGCATCTTTCCAGAATGACTTGGCCACAATATCCACGACCGTTGATATACGTATCCTTCTCCTTGACCAAAATTCAGGGAAATTGTATGACTTTGTCCCACTTCCTCGTCCCAGATCGCTCTATACGAATCCTTCTCCTTGACCAACATTCAGGTAAATTGTATGACTTTGTCCCACTTCCTCGTTTCAGATCGCTCCATGGAAATCGTTCTATTTGTCGTCTTGTCCCAGATCGCACTGTCCCCGGTCGTTCCATATCCATCAGTCTGGAGACAGTTGGATCGGATCGCCGATCCCCGTTGAAATCGCTTTCAATCTCCTTATTGGATCGCTAGGTCCCTTGGCATCATTTTCAACCAGTGAATGACGCCCCAACTGGGTGGTCGCCGATCCACGTCCCATCATTTGATACTTGACTCAATTACACACATAAGGGATGAACTTACATTGTAAATGACATTATCAAGCCGTGTCAGTTGTTCAGGGCTGATGTATGTCAACCATTGTTAACAAGATCTTGTGAGAGGTACTAATTCGAACATTAGTGTATAGACCGGCGTCGATGTTGCAATGGATGAGTTGAGTTATATGAAAAAGCGCCTTATTAGGTCACGATGACCTTAACGTCTGTTGCGTGAAAGGCTGGGCCATTCGTATTGAGCCAAATGGTGTATAAAGAACCTGTTTTTAGTATGTAGGTAATATTAGCTGACCAGCTAGGGCCATTGCAATCGTATGAAAATGAGCACCCCTCTAGTAGTCTACTAAGAAACCTTTCGACAAAAATGTTAATGTCTTTGTAGTAACTAGTCAGCCGAAATAGCAAAAGTGACTCCGTAGTACCGATTTAGATGTATCGGTTTGTTTCAAGTCTTTTTCAGCGCTAAATCCGTCGTCGCCAGGCACCAGCGCGCAAACTATGTGATGCCTTACGCAAATTTAGCTCTGCTGGTCTCCACGACGTATGCTATATACTCTGTATTACTCATTTTTTGCTGCTGACTTTAATGATAAACGTTTTCGACGAAGAGCTGGACGAGAAAAGCGATGAGCGGGGAAGCTGCGTACGCGCAATTTTTCAGTCGAGCCAAGTGACCATGGTTATGTACGTCAGACTCTTTCTTTCTGTACCGTATAATTATTGACCGTAAGTACTTCAGACGCCGCTGTGCTGTAACTGAATGAAGCCGTAGTCCGTTACACTAGACAGGACTGCTACTCCACCCGCTCTGGTGACAGCGACGCCTTGGGGATACCATCAACGAGCAAAAAAGAAGTAAAGTTGTTACAGGCCTTTCGTCGCTGAAGGATCATAAGATCGGTAATTAATCATTGCGATCCGTACGATAATCTGTTGAGAATACCTAGAGAGATGAGTAACGGGATGAATGCCATCATTTTTACCGTATTTTAGTGTCGGAAAAAGTATGTTTCCGCACTGTGCATACTTACCAAATTTGACTATATATGGGATCAAATTCACGGCAATAAACACAAAGTGAGCAATTGAGTACAGGGGATCCAAGCCAATTTGGCTTCTTTTATAGTCATTTCAAACATGATTTAGAGCCGATATTATCCCATTCATATATTCCATATCACTGTCCTATCTATAACAATCATCCCTAATATTTACGCTAAAATGACTTCACTAACACTGCAAAACTAAGGACAACGTTTAATTAAAGCGTGTTTGTGGGTTAATTCCATATATTCAAAAACAATAAGCTACGAGACTTCACTAACACTGCACAACTAAGGACAAAGTTTCATTAAAGCGTGTTTGTGAATTAATTCGATATCATCAAAACAATGACCTACGAGACGATTGAGAGTGGCCGGGGCATTACATTACCCTTGATGCAACCAATCCATTACTTTTAAAGCATATGGTGCTGCCGCAGTCAGCAAATTATATTTGTCTGGCATGAGCGATCTAAAATACGAATCGTACAAGTTGAATGTACTGATTATGGCACATGCAACAATTGCGTTCGAACAAAATTCTTTTTAAACACGTTAAATTCTATTTCCTAATGGAAATCAAATTATCGATACATGGGCATAAAAAACAACCTACTTGCTATTCGGAAGTTTGCTATACAGAATGCAGGAGTTAAATGGATATATTATTTTAAGCACACAATATTTCCGCCGCGTGTTATGTGGGAAACGATCCGTTTATGACGCCACCATATTTCCAGAATAAAAGCCAATGCGTATATTGCGATCCTTTTATCAAGGAACGAAAATCTAAAATCATCTTGCCCTTTATCGAGAGATAAACAGGCGGAATAATAACACACCACATACTTAGATTTCTTACCTAAATGGTAATATATATAAAGGTGCTACGAAAATTGCAGTCCCGTTAACAACGATGAGCGTCAACTACGTAATCATTTAGACTGACTCATCCATTCGTGAGGATTAATCCAACTCTATATCCGGGCTAATTACCACAAGGTCGGGCAATTCACATCGCATTCAAGCCTGACTGAACTACACGCCACACATTGTCTAGTTGCATCACAATAATCTTAAGGAGAAGCCAACTGAAAGTAAAGTTAACCTTAGATATGGACTGTAATTCAAGTTGACTAGGTCGTTTATTGTTACACCATTATCTCTCGGTGATAATGAATGCATTTTATTTTGCAACCGTCGCCTCGCGGCACTAAGGTCTCTTTATGCGACATTAAAACGCCCAGATTATAGGTAAAAAGGTCCGTGAGAGCTGCACGAACCATTGGGTACTCTGTACAAGAGCCAATGTATTTTGTGTCAAGGGTGTATCGCTCTTGCAACCAGCTTCATTGAGTTGACTTATACAGACCTAATAGCAAATGTCATATGATATTGGCAAAGAATGTCTTGGCGCTAGGCCAACAATGCTTTCATCCACCGTATTGTAATAGTATCACAATGATTATTACTTAGAGGAATACATTCCGTATCACGATCGGTAAATTTGCATTGATCGAGACTTCAATCGTTGACAGATTTGCAATATTATAGATTTGACAATCCAATTTTATGCACAATCAAACAGTTGAACAGTATTTCGCGCCACTAGCGCGTTTTTGGAGCGAAGGTATGTCAACGAAGATCCAAAGAGCCGATTGGAACCGTGTGCATTACGCCTACTTAATGGAACTTTAAATCAATCCATGACTGGTAGCTATCCATGCATGCCATACCTAGGATGCGCAATATCTCATGTATCAGTCAAAACAGCGTTCAACGCTATAAATGGTCAAAACCTTTAATAGGTAGTTTATCAAAATATTTTGCACACTAACAAGCTAATATATCGCCGAGTGAGTGCTCATAGTCTCCTAATTAGTCCGTTTAGAGCTTCAGCATATTGAAGAATTTATTGCAGGACACAACCTTCAGCATAGTCACCTGCTGCTATTAATGATTCATATCATTCAAGGGTAGGTAAACCCACGTAAAGTCGTTTTTACGACGAGATAGCAGGGCTTGCACAAGTTTAAAATATAGAGCATTACTATCTGAGGTGCTAAACTCTTCTCGCCTCCACCATGTGAAGACAATTCTATGCTCAAAACTTCCTGAAGTGGGTGCTCCACGTCTACTAAGACTCGACGTCGTCCCGCGTCAAAGATAGTAATAAGTTTGTGGCGGGTACTTGGCTCATACCATCCTGGCGCAGTTTGTGCAACGGAAAGTCTAAACCCATTTGATAACTATTAACGCACAAAATATGGCGGCGCATTCATGCCGTTTGTCAGAAATTTGAGACAGTGTAGCCTTCACCATCAGCATTTCTAAGGTCTATAGAATCACGCTTTTACGTCATTGATATTTATCAATTTGCTTGTATAAGGATTGGACCACAGTCATTCCATGTCAGTCCCGTCTATTTAAAATCTGATTATGATTCATCGCTAAACTCACTGCCTATCCCAAAATAACAAGTTTATCTAAAAACACTTCAATTCTGGCAATGGCAGCTTAATTACGATACAATAAAACGCTTAAATCGGTGCCGTCGAAAGAGGATCAATATTCGTGGTTTTCACAGGCTCATTAAGTTTCGAACGAAATTTATTAGTTTGATTTAATTTGTTTGAAATGGCGAATTGAAAGCGTATTTTACGCTATCTGCCTTGTCAGGCGGCGCTGAAGCGCGCGAAGTCTTGAGTTACAACGAATCCTATATGAAATATGAGGCGCGAACTGATGAGCCGCGCATAAGTTCCCACGCTTTTGTTCCTGTTTTGAGCTTAAAGAACAACCTATTACTTACGCTGATGCTCGTAAGAGATCATGACGATTTCTATGACACTTAAGCCTCGCGGATCCAGAGTGCAATGTTCTTCTTCTTATCAACATATTAAATTCAGGCTTGGCTTGAGCTACGAGCTCATCATCGTCGTCTATGATAGACAGGTAGCATATTAGCATAGCCGAAGTTCTTAACGTTGTACCTGATTTAATAACATAGTTCAAATTTCTCGTAGCCTTCGAGGGTTGTGCTGAGAAAGTCTGGATAAAGCGACAAAAGAAGTAAATATGGTCTGAAACCACTGCCTCGGCCAGTTTAGTAAGCGCGAACTTTGATTCTTTAAGAGCAAATCAACTTCCTTCATGGTCGAAGAGAATTTTTCTACCAACTCAGGCGTAATAAACCACATATGATACCATGTATCGTGGGGGAATGTATTAGGTCATCGCTAGGCGAAGGATTATCCTCATAGAGCCACCTAGTCATTCGATCTAAAACTTCTCCCCACGATTTCGAATATAAATTACACGACGCAAAAACTCACCTAGTAATGGCAACAACGACTTCAAGAGTCTACTAACTCATGGAGCTTTGTGCACCGGTATACCAGGCTGATCAATTAGCGAAAAGACAGCGCAATGCGCTTAAGCGTATTTGCGTTTAATTTTAGCCTACCATTATCGAAAACTATAAATAACGTACATTTCTCGTATAAATTAAGAAGGGCTAGCACATTTTGTATCTACACGACGATCGATTGCTTCGTTGCAATTATTTGCAAGGTTTTACTTGTTGGTTTGAGGTGATGCAGATCGTGCATTTGAAGAAAGTTTGTATGCTTTCGGTTATCTGTGTATTTAGAATGTGCTATGGTAGCACAATTACCATAAGTTTGTAAGTGCACGGTCGAGCAACAGCGCTTTAGCTTAACTGGTAGACCTGGCAGAGGTATACTAGAGGTATCGGGTTCAATACCCGGTGTCAGCAAGAAACTTAAACCTTCAAACCCTGGTGTGATGGGGTTCACCAGTCACTTTTCCTGCCAGAAAGTGACGTCCTCCACATCTTTGAATGTTGTCCAATCGAAGACATTGTGGCACACTGAGAGAGAAAGAGAGCGCTACCATAACCAACGATTGGTCAACTAAATGAGTGGTCAGCTAATGAAGAGATGCAAATGAATGTACAGCAAGCGACGATATGCGTGCACAGGTAATAAGAGACAAAATGTGATGTCCAACTCATTTTTTTACTTCGGCCACAAGCATCATCTATTGAGCGCTCCCGTCAAGCAAGGGATTCAACATTACAAATGAAGATGGTAACTCTACAACCAATTTAATAGGTAGCCGACCCAAGTTATTTCGCAGCGGCCAATTTAGTCCGCCATTGATTCATATGAGCAGTGTGCCACCAATATAAGACAATAGACTTTGTCGACCTTTTTTAGGAATCCGAAATCTGAATTTACATCCTCCTAGAAATAGTTTGGTGTTTATGGGCGCGTATCCGTTGTGCCGAACAATCACGTTAAGAGAATGGCAACTATCTCAATTGGTCTTGTCGACAGATGCAAATAACGCTCACACGTGGCTAAAATGATGTTTGTGGGAATTCAAGGCTTTTTTGATATCTCATCATTCGCCTTCCTATAACATTGGGTCGTATTTAACTTATTAGCTGTTCGTAGAATGCGTCTCCCACAGGCAGGACTCCTTTTGTTTGAGCTATATTTCAACTAATTCAAATTATAGTTTTTCAGAACAAAACAAGGGTGATACACCACAAATGTAGGTCAAAGTCACAAGGTTTTTGCGTCCGTCTACTTTTGAAGCTGCGTTCGATATTGTAAGAAAGGATGCGCGTATTACTTAATAGAGAGGCATAAACCTAAATCGTTTGAGTGCGGAAAGGAAATGTCGCCTTATCCTTTTCGACTGCATCTTAAAGGACAGCGGCGCGCCGATGAAGACATACATAGTACTTAAAGAATTTTCACTACGGCTTATAGTCAGACTTAACCTTTCGAAAAACGGACCCACTTCTTTCGTACAAGTCAGGATAACCTGCCAGTAGAGAAGTAATGAGTACTCGATCGATGTTTATCCGCGAAAAGGATTTTTGCATGTCTTACATCAAAATGTCTCAAGTAAGTATCAGTTTTATGGGAATGATGATGAAAGCGCAGCGAATAAAGACGCATTACTAGAAAGCAAAAATAAGCTGGTGAATAGGCAACAACGTACCACAAATACGAAAAGAGATACGGATAAATATTTTTGTGCATAAAATGTATATATAGAATATTATAATTAGAGTATACATTAACACTTCGATTGCACCTTTGCCTATTGTTGCGGGCAGTCCCTGATTTGCTACGACGTTTTTGACGTTGGTTGCAATCATTAACGTTCTGAAGACAATTACACTATGTCAGAACCACTTTTCACCACAGACGACATTTAGTCACCCTTATAACTTCATATACTTATACGACTTGATCGGTACAAAGTTGGCATAATTTCTAAAAGTACAAAAGAATTCTAGATCGTCTGCATTGACTGATTTGTCGGTGCTCAACGTTCCGAGTTTTATAAATTCTACCGAAAACATTACAGATGATCGGCATCAGTAGTCGTGACCAGTAACTGAATCTAAAAACATTCTTGATCTGGTGGTCTATACGTATTAAGACTATCCACTGCCATTGTATCATTATTTCACCGTCTTGCTCATTTGAAAAGACTTATCCATGCTCTACATTATTATAAAGCGCCTGTATATGATTTCCTTTGATAACAAGCGGTGATCATGTACGTAAAATATGTGTCGGAACAACATCACGCACAAGCTTGCAGCCAAAGAGCATGATCGCATTTCGTGTAAATACTATCATGAGCTTGGTCATTTGCTGAATCGATAAATTTATAAAAAAGAGATCATATGTATGACAAGTACTGGGGAAGTACATCACATGGTGGAAAATAAAAGTGCACCAGCAAAAAATAACGCCAAGTGATTTATACCATGCATTTAACCATACATATTTGTAAAAACATACTGGAATGAAGACTGATGGTATCGCTGACATTTTACAATCGATGTGGATAAAAACTCAGTATATAATACGCGCTCGTTCAATAATGTACGATAAGGCAGTTGTTCGAACCAATTAGCTCTCTTTACACCACCCATTGACGACCGACGCATATATTTTGCCACATGATACAAGCTCTTTAATGCACATAGTAGTAGCCTATATCAGCACTAGTACACGAAGATGTTGAGGTCGTATCAGAAAACTAGGTTAGTCCCGTCGACAATTATGCCTGATTGATGTGGGCTCAGAGTTCCGATGTCTGAAGGACCCATCAATAGGTTCTACAGTGCAAATATACCCAATAAATTTACACCATCCATTTCGCGACATATCTTAATATAATAACTTATGCTGCACGATAATTGCGCGCTGTTTCAGTGAAAGATAAAGTCTTCGTATTCAGGCATGAATCTGACGAAACCATCGATAGCGTACATTTCATACTGCAGAAAAGTAAAAAAACCAATACTTTTTACAGTAGATAGGATACTACATGTAACTGTATCGTGCGACCCAAGGACGACTGCAGTGGTGCTGACACGGCCACCAGCAGAAATTCTATATTTAGTGGCATACCTTCGTCAAACAGTACACACGTCTGAAAGTCTCGGTATTTCGATCCAGCGGGCATCAATTGCGTCAAGAAATACACATAAAAGTCGACTTACTATACAGCACCTTTTTTACATCTCATGCATTATCCATTATACTTTACTGTAAGGTGCCGCGCCGTTCATATGTTGTGCTCCATTCACATTAGTTTTATACCATAATTAACAATGTTGAGCAAATGCTAGTTTCTATCTCTCCAATTTTCATATCTACCTCATTCTTCATAACCATCGATGAATTTGTAATGATACGGACGCTAACAATAAACTTCATTTACGTGAGATTTTATGAAATCTGGAAGAGGCCGGTTACTATCTGTCCACGAAAAGAGGTTTATTGCATATTTATATTCAAAGCTTCATTATAATATCGCACACTTTAATACTACATTCTTCCGAATGATGCGTCATGGATGCAGTAGATATTGAACATGGGGTGATAAAGCAGATGTCGTCGTTTATAAGAGTGTAATGTTGTATATAAATGATGCAACGAAAAGAAAAAGATTAAAAGCTGTTCCGTACCAATCCAAAGGACTAAGTCAACCCCATATTGAAACAATAGTATACCTGTGAAATATCTCTAATAAATACATGTCTTTCTATCCATCAAAACAGCTTTTAGAATAGATACCTAGATAGGCGTGGCACGTGTCGATAAAAATATACAACCATAATTATGTGTCGTATCTATTTACAACAAGTAACGTTTCGATAGATTTGGTATTATAACGTAATATTGGCAGTTCATTGAGTGTCCGTGCATATATTATCGTAGCAGTGAGAATTGACTGTATGACTTGGCAACTTAAATTTAAAAATTACAGCTCTTGATGGTACATTCGACAGCCGTTGATACGATACTACTTAGTAGCTGATACAGACCATCATGCAATCCGAAAACTGCTTTGGATCACAAAATCACGCACAACGAGAAGAGAGTCGGTTTTAACATACCGATGTATATTTTGATGCAAGTAATGCATTTTTAAAACTGGCTGACATATGCAAACCCTCATCAGGACAACACGGATCAATTTTACGTACAACGATACATTTTGATTTTAGAATGCAGGCTTTCTTGTACAAACGTTTACAACTGGGTGCCCGGCTCTGGGCTGTCATCCATTTCATTCTTTTCTGTCTCGGTTTGCTCAATAATTTGCCCGTCCACCAAGTAAAATGTCCGGATTTTGTTAAAGGATTCCACATTGCGTGAAAAAGACGCGTCCATTTGAAGGATGCTCCGGACCACGTTGCGTCTGATGAGAGCACTTGACGGTCGTTGTGCCATATATTAGTGACATTCTTTTTTTATAATGAGCTTAACGAGCATATATTCGCATGAGGAGCGGCAACTTTCATCCATAAAAATATGCATCTATCCATATAGTTTGATCTGGGGTAGGAAGATTCTTGCAAGAAGTGATTTGGTCGCTAAAGCGTCAGCTTGAGGATAGGAGGCGCAGCAATATACCACTACGAAGGAAGGTTGCCATCACCCGCTATGTAAATTAATACCAATTCTTAAATCTAAAGATACAATATTTTGCTTACACGTCCTCGTCACAAATTTTTAAGAAATCATCCTATCTCCAGCCAACCACATAATGTTGTCGACACGAAATTCATTGAGACCTTCACGACTACAAGGCTGTCTTTTAAGACTCCATTCTAAATTAAAAACCGATCAGGATGGAGCTATCGAATACCGGTACATCGAAAAGGACGCGATGAAGGGTCATATACTGCGCTTTGGAATGTAATTCAGTCTGAGCATTCGAGCCTAGCCATTACAAGCCAATCACGTTCGGGTTGTAAGAGGGTTCGGATATCACTTCAGATATACGTATTAAATATTTCACGGGCTGAGTGTACGTTCATATCTAGCTCGTACGTACGATCAGCACAAAAAGTAACTCGTTAGCCCCATCGTAAGATTAGTGATGAGCATACGCATCGTATTATGTTCTTCAACGGTCTTGTGGGTAGATTCTTTCTTACTCATCTATTCCACCTCAAATTTTTTTGACTCTCAACTAAAGGTCATATGTGGCTGAGCGAAGGACGTTAGTAAGAGACAGGATCATGTCAACTTGACGTCCGATTGTTTATCGATGAAACACGAGAGCGGAGGCATTGAGAACATGGTATCTAGTATGTCGAGAGCGAGAAACGTTGCTATTCCGATTAAAAGATATTAGAAACGTTCAATCGCTGCGAGAAGACCCGGAGATGATTTGATGAGTGCCTCATACGAAGGTCACTGTAATAGTGTCAGTTACGATCACCATATACCATAAAATTCCGTATATGCACGGTACGGCTATCTTTCGACATCTCAACATCTTAGAGACCATAAAACAGCTAGTTTCAATTTTGGTAAAGCGCCATACTGGTATACAGCATAAACCATATTGCACAAATTGCAGGCCTCCTGATAGAACTTCCTCACATCATGCATTGCTCCATGTTTCGCCATACTGATGTCGTACATCAATCCATTGAAAATCAGTGCGACAAATATGTCGCTTCGTGGCCTAGTCGACTATGAGACGTTGGATAACTTTGGTGATTGCCATTCACTGGAGTACCAAGTATATTCCTTGTATCAGTATCTCATCAATAAATCTTAACCTACGATAGTCTCAAGCATGTTGAGCGCGATACAACTTCAAGGAGATGACTTTGCATCTTACAGTAGTAGCATCCATTACAGTGAAATGAGGCGTAGTGGGAATTTACGATACGATAATATAGAAGCTGTGCGATAAAGAATCCACGTACATGATATGGATGACAAATCTGATGCCATCTTGCAATTACCATGGCTCATACGAATATAGTTCATCGAACCCGGCAAGGTCGTGATGAAGTCTATTGTCCGTTCATTAAATGTGCATCGAATTAATTATTTATCGGAGCGCATACAAGCGTGTAAATAGTCTAATATGGAGTGGGACAGTCTGACATGAAAATTGTTCGCGAGGATAGTCGTTTATGGCCCTATTTTCTCCACGATCAAGGTTTGACGGATAGCGGCATGTTTCAGATATCAGCAGGATGCGCTGACACATAATACTAAGTTTTATCAATTGTTAGCTCCACTGATTGATGCATTAACGCGCATGAATGTTATAATGGAGAGAACACCAAAAATCTGGATTTTTGGCAAAATACCATGACCAGCCATTCATACACACCAGTGGCGGACCCACCATCATAGTATGCCTAAATGAGCACACGTTAACAAAAAATGCCTAGGCTAGAAGAAAGAACGAATAGCTTAAGGAAGTATAATATAAATTAAGCAGCCGATAAGTATTTTGTCTGTATATACATATGTAAAATGTACAAGGGTAATAGATATCGAATCAGTTGCAGACATAATCAAGAATGCGTACAAGAAGTCGATTAGTACGATATTCAGTCATTAATATGGTACCACATACACCTTGCGCGAACGGATTCGTTCAAAGTAGCTGTATCGTGATGTACGCGTAAAATACGATACGGACATAGCCCTATCTGGTCAAAGTATTTTGCTGATTGTAAAAAGATTATACGCAACTTTACCGACTTCAATATATTGTGCTCTATTACAATATCTTGATTGAGCAGTATTCTCTTACATTTTAGACATTGACTTAAACAACTTTTCATGGAATTTTGGAATTATACACCGTATTAATCACCATGTTTTAAGTGAGGTGCATCCGGATACAAGCACTGATCCATGGAAATGAATAAATACGGGCTCTAATCAATTTTTTATAAACGGTGATTACTTGCATGTTATTCATTTATTAATGATGGCGAAGTGTCAACTGATAACCTATTAGTTAAGCAGGTGAGTCATCATCATATTGCTCTTCAGACTTCATCATGCGTAAAATAAAGAAGCTACGATGTATGTCTTGCTCATTAAAAAACCTAATGCTGCAGCGGTAGCGTCTCCGACACCGATATAAATGAGATTAGTACATAGTAATTATATAAATTAAGCTCCATGGTATTGTATCTTGAGGAGATTAATCATTCTCATCAGATCTTGATGCTTAGACATACATTTCGTACCGTCAGCATGAAAAATATGCGGAATTATTAAAAATGTAATGCTTAATCAATTATAAGGATCATAGAGTATCCATGGATTTTGACAAGTGGTTTTGTCTATCAATCTGGTAAACGATCTATCTCATGTTCGGGGTAGCCATTTAAAAGGGATGATAATTGGACTTGATTGTTCATATTGGTGCACAAGTCTATTGTGGTTATTTAGTTGCTGGTGGGTGGGTCAAAAAAATTTTTCATGGAAGACTTAAATCGATGTGACTAGAACTTTAGCTAGGGAATCACGACAATTGTAAAAATTTGTAGCGCTTAGTGTATTAATGTGATGTTCGATGTGAAAAATACATTAATTTCTGGCAGCCTATATCCAATATGACCCCATAATCATCTAGTCTTGATCTTTACACTACGTACCCTCTTGCGTATATTGAGATCAATCTTATCTATATCTCTATCGACCCTCAAACGACTGATACGGCGTGATGTCTGCAAACAAGTGATGACAAATTATATACTGTAGGACGGCCAAAGGTTTATCTCAAATAATCACTGGTCTTTTAATTTTTTTAAAAAACAACAAATTGTACTAGATCAGTTTTACCTACACTTTTCTGTGTGTTCCATCATTAGAGCTCAAATATACCACGATCATATTTGTTGTAAAGCAACACGTACTGTATTATTCGACTTATATCTTGCGATCAATTGCGATTAGTTTGGATTTCTCTACTTAATTCTATCAACATTATGGATTATTTGGAATCGTGAATAGTGTTTTCAGTCGCAGAACTCACTCAGTACTCATGTTCGCGACTGAAATATCAAAACCGTATATCAGTAAATTCACAAATATCTTTCATCCTATGATTTACTTAAGAATCGTTACCAACTAAGGTAAAATTGTAAGTGTCTCACGACATTTTTATACACGTACCACTTGACTTTGATCGCGGCCGGTCCGATGCAGTTTATATTCACGTATATATGTATTATATTTTACATTTGCACATTTAAATTCTATATTACAGTTTAAAAATGTCTGGCAGGACTATTCGCAGTTGATTTGCTAGCAATTTCCTGATGTTAACGCACTCTCTGGTGAAGCAGTTACACCCATGTGAGCGCTCCGATAAATAATTAATTCGATGTACATTTAATGAACGGACAATAGACTTCATCACGACCTTGCCAGGTTCGATGAACTATATTCGTATGAGCCATGGTAATTGCAAGATGGCATCAGATTTGTCATCCATATCATGTACGTGGATTCTTTATCGCACAGCTTCTATATTATCGTATCGTAAATTCCCACTACGCCTCATTTCACTGTAATGGATGCTACTACTGTAAGATGCAAAGTCATCTCCTTGAAGTTGTATCGCGCTCAACATGCTTGAGACTATCGTAGGTTAAGATTTATTGATGAGATACTGATACAAGGAATATACTTGGTACTCCAGTGAATGGCAATCACCAAAGTTATCCAACGTCTCATAGTCGACTAGGCCACGAAGCGACATATTTGTCGCACTGATTTTCAATGGATTGATGTACGACATCAGTATGGCGAAACATGGAGCAATGCATGATGTGAGGAAGTTCTATCAGGAGGCCTGCAATTTGTGCAATATGGTTTATGCTGTATACCAGTATGGCGCTTTACCAAAATTGAAACTAGCTGTTTTATGGTCTCTAAGATGTTGAGATGTCGAAAGATAGCCGTACCGTGCATATACGGAATTTTATGGTATATGGTGATCGTAACTGACACTATTACAGTGACCTTCGTATGAGGCACTCATCAAATCATCTCCGGGTCTTCTCGCAGCGATTGAACGTTTCTAATATCTTTTAATCGGAATAGCAACGTTTCTCGCTCTCGACATACTAGATACCATGTTCTCAATGCCTCCGCTCTCGTGTTTCATCGATAAACAATCGGACGTCAAGTTGACATGATCCTGTCTCTTACTAACGTCCTTCGCTCAGCCACATATGACCTTTAGTTGAGAGTCAAAAAAATTTGAGGTGGAATAGATGAGTAAGAAAGAATCTACCCACAAGACCGTTGAAGAACATAATACGATGCGTATGCTCATCACTAATCTTACGATGGGGCTAACGAGTTACTTTTTGTGCTGATCGTACGTACGAGCTAGATATGAACGTACACTCAGCCCGTGAAATATTTAATACGTATATCTGAAGTGATATCCGAACCCTCTTACAACCCGAACGTGATTGGCTTGTAATGGCTAGGCTCGAATGCTCAGACTGAATTACATTCCAAAGCGCAGTATATGACCCTTCATCGCGTCCTTTTCGATGTACCGGTATTCGATAGCTCCATCCTGATCCGCTTTCAATTACATGAAGGAACCCGTCATGTTATCTACGCGGAAGTTTATACATATGTATATATCTAATGAGAGAGAGAGTTTGGGTTTTATATATGTACTCGAGCAAATACTATGTACGGCTTTGTTAGCGCTCTCCAAATATGTGTCTTTGTACCGCCTATGCACTATCCTCTGGCCACGCATCCTCTCGGTCCCGTAGCCAGTGTGTACCCACCCGTCTCCGGGATTGGTCGATGTTGTGAATATGCATAAATGTATCTACCTGTTCATTAAGCTCTATACAAGACGCGAGCGTGAAGATTACGGCACGACAAAAAGCGTGAAGTATTCAATTAGATAATAAACTGTTAAATTTATACCTCGTCGCCAGACTGAGATAATCATCGATTTTGCGAAAATATACGTTATGGTTTTATTTCTGTGCAAGTGAATGCTAATAAAAAATCGTTAGAATTGCGGCTGGCTGAATTTTTTGGTTTAGGTCGATTGACGCACGTCGCGCGCTTGTCGACGGTCGAACTTATTTGAGAAAGCACCTTCGATTAATTGATCTTCGATGGGGCAAATACATACCTACGGGCGATAAAATAGGTTTCAACTTTTATTTTATGGTTTCGATGTATGTTTAGCCGTCTCATCAATTACCAAAAGCTTTTATGCGTATCAAGTCTACCTTTGCAGTAGTAAGCTTACAAATTACCCGTCCATGCATTATATACAAGATCTTATTGCTCATTATACTTGCTTGCAGCACACCAGGAACTAAGTAAGTCCATCTCAAGAAACAATAGGATCGGTGTCATCATATATAATCATACACATTCTCGATAGGAACGCTTTTACGCATAAAAAAAGCTGCATGTCAAATTCGAGACACATGCATGCTCTTCTAGTCATCACGTGCGTGTGTATTGTTTCTGAATGGTATATACTTCATTGCTCCAAGGCTGATATCGATCAATGGTGGAAAGAGACTAATACATATCTATAATTGTGTTGCTAAGCAATACTTCGGGATCAAATACCAGCCAGACATTTATTACCGGGATGATTAAAACAACGATGTTTTAAATTTATTGCTCGCAGTCAAGTTTTTCAAGCGGTTGAAGGCAGAAACGTTACTGCAGATGGTACATCCTGGTTCAAGACCTTCTTCATCTCTGTAACTAGTCGTAATACTCTGCGGAGGCTCGTTAGTATTCATAATCATTTGATGAGTGCTAGTGTGTGACAAGGGTTGTGCTCGCAGATAAGGCACAATTTTTAGTATTTCATGGCAGTATTGAGCGCCGTTGTCGTCGTTAATCAAGTTAACTTAGGTTATGGAGCTCAAATGCAAAGTGGATGTATGTAGGTCCATCAATCGCAACTTTTTTCCGCTAATCTAAATATACTAAATTCTTCGACCACCGTTTGCCCATCTTCAAACTGTAACAATGTTTGATCTCTGTCACGTATATACTCCTAATCTCGTTTATATTTCAACAAAATTATTAGACCATAAATGGATATGGTCCACTACTAGCTTCGCCTCCATCGTCTCCTGTTATGATATGACAGATAGATCGCGAAGTCACAGGACCCTAAAATTCGAAGAATTGCGTCAATTTTGGCTCGCGGAAAACCCCATTTTGCCGCCACAAATTCCCCGCGTAGACTACTTGTTCTTACATCTTGCCAAATCTTCGCGTTGTATCCTTTTCATTAGTAGACGAATTAGCGTAAACCACATGTTTGCAGTCTCAGAAGGGCAAAAGGGCTATTTTCACCCTAAACGGCATTAGGCTTCCTGTTTATCCTCTATTATTAAAAAAGGACGCATTCAAGCGTCCTAATACATCCGACTTATCACGGTTTGCAAACATTTTGCGGAATCCGTTAATTGGCAGTATTCAAAACGTTGACATCCGACCAAAAAAGAATTTGGGATCTTACAATGCGGGCGATACTTTTTATTGCGTGTTCGTCGGCCTTCAAAGTCTTGATCTTGAGATATACAAATTATTTTTTAGCACTTTCGAGAACGGCGGCAAATGGTAGTGAGCAAATTAGATGCAAAAATTATGTGTGACCATGAGCTCAAGACCTTATTCGAGCAAGGCATTTAGTCTCTCTCAGATAATATTGATGCAGGGCTATTGAATCTTAGCGTAGATGATGTAATATCCGGACTCATTAATTGTCTCTTCAAAAAAATTTTTGCTCTTAAAATTAAATTGAATTCGAATGAAACTGCGAGCGCAGCAACTTCCCATATAACCTGCATGTGCCGCAGCTATTTATCGGGGCTCGACATGTCGGTAACTGGTGACTGATTAGTACATTGATTGGCTTCGAAAACGTGCAAAAGACGTGCTTATTGTGTGCAGGATGACTGGGGCGTTTGAAAAGGCGTTTTCAATTGCAGAAATGGCGAAAGCATAGTTTTTTTCTTTTTCATATTTGTTCTTTGCATGTGGAAGTTAATATTATACAATAGAGTCTCCGTGATTTTTTAATCTCTTATTTAATAATCTTCCTTACTTAATGAAAATGTCGAATCCCATGTTGGGATCAGGCCAAAAATAAAAAACTTTTTTTTTAATATTGAAGCCAGGGATTTTTCGCCATACATATATGAAACTGCTGCCGGGGGACTACTATAAGAAATGTATTCAGAGTTTGTTGCTTTAAAGGACTTTTGCTGAAGATTTCCCACCTGATCCTGCATATAATGAAACAACCATGAGAACTCTTCTCCAGTCTCCTGCTGCAACCGGAGAGTCTTGAGCTCTGCAAGCATCTCTCCAGCATTACGAAGAGGGACGGGCGGTGCCGTTACGTTATCGCCCTCTTTGACGTAGCTGTCACGTGCTGACTACAAAAATTGAACGCTTTCGAGAATATCTGCCTCTGTTGGAGTAGCTCGCCTGATTTTCGTCCGGATTATTGAGCAGGAAGTCGATGGACATCGGGTTGCGATAAAGTAGTTCAACTTGTCCATGGATGACCTCAACTACTGCTCGCGGGACTTCCACGGGTAAAATATGCAGCATTCTCCATGTCGGAGGTGAGAAGGTTTCAGTGCGTGAAGCAAAATAAGGATGCACTGAGGCTGGAAACTCATAGTCCATGCTGCAAGCGCAAGCTGAAGCACCTTCAAGACGTTGATCTTTGCTGCAACCGGCTAATTTTTCTCGAGGCGATCTAGTAGCTGGCGACTGAAGCGCCTGCGGTAATACGCTTTGAAGTTGCGTATAAATTTAGCGTCGCAAGGCTGAACCTTGATCGTCGTATTGTGCGGCAAATACAATAGCGTTGTATTATGCAGAATGATTTCGGCGTCTTACAGATCCTCTTCCTTATTGCGCGCGGAGCAGTTGTGGAGGATCAGAATGCCCTTGTGACCGGCAACGTATTTGGTGGAGGCTAATAGCCCTAGTTTGAACACGTTGAAAGTCATTTACGCGTTCTTGTTGGCGTGATAGGTAACGAACAGGATTTTAGGGTCTACGGTTTGAAACAGCGTCGGATTATGAACTTTCCGATGACCCACAGCAGGTACTTGTCGGATCCATCTTATTCTCTGCAGATGGTCATCGTCATTCGCTCTTGTCCCTGCTTGTGACCCTTTCGCTGGTGTGTCGAAAGCAATGAACCGGCCTGTCTTCGGTAGAACAGGCCGGTCCCATGCATGTTGTAGATAACGGGCGGCGTTGTACGAGTCCTAGTGAGCGCAAATTTCCGGCAGGCGCTCCTCCGGTGCTTCGACGTCGACAGATCCGCTTTCGACAAAGCAACGGTGCATGCGGATGCCGTGGCGACTTTTAAATTTCTGCAACAAACTGTTTTGAGAATGCAGGTGCATCATCATCCTTGCAGGTTGGACATCTCGCCTTTAAATAAGATGCCGCTTTTTCTAGTATCAGGTGTCCACTGATGTTGACTGTACCCTGATACACAAAAATCCACCGAGCAAGCGTCGTCTCCACTCGCGGTTCCGAAACCGAAACCTTCGCTTGGAGTGGAGGGCTTCATTGCTTATGGCTGTACCTAGGAGGTCTGCAGAACGCTTCTGGACTTTGCTTCTTTTCCCTTGGGTGACCGTGATTTAATGCTCCTCCCGCATCCTTTGACACAGAGATTCCTGGGTGAGGCTGGGACGTCTCTGCTTCTCCATGCAGATCGACGTGCGGAGGATGTCTGTGAGGGTATGTCCATTGGCGACCATGTTGGAAGTGAACACGTGTAGCACCCTTCGCCTTAACCATACCCCCTTACTCCGCTATTTTATAAATTCATTATTTAATCAAAACTCGGCGGTCCCGGCCATATTAAATAAGGGAGACTCAACTTCACATGGTGCGCACCGTATACATCAGTAATCGCTACTACGCGCATTACTCATCGCATAACCGCGCATGAGTAATGGCCACAATGCGTATTAAGATTCGAATAGGCGCACGACTAATCGCTAAATTCTACCGTTCGTCGATCGCTTGCTGGCCGAGGCGCATTTTAACAACAGTCGTGCAGCAAAAGCCGTACGCTCATAATTGGCGCAAATGTATGGGATTAGTTAGTAGATTCGATGTGATAACCTACCTTCTATGAACCTACACGTTCTTTTTAAACGATTCTGTATCGAACACCAATGGGTACTACAGTATGTTGAGAAGGACTGAAATTTCATATATGGCGTGAGGACTGATGACCATCTTCACTAAGCATATCGACACTTACCAGATACTACTGCAACCTCTCATAATAGTCATCTTGAGACCTAGAATAGACACGGCCCGCTGTCTTCGGCTAGACTGTGTGAATGTTCACCAGAAAGACGAAGAGTGTTCACGAGAAATGAAGTTTCGAAAAGGTAAGTATATTAGTAACGTCTTCCAAACATATGCGAATCATGTTTTCTTTAGATGCAGTCTCAGTATATTGCAGAGGTGGAAAAAATGATTTTTTCTGGTCACTTCATCTAATTTCGATTTTAATACAAAAAAACCAATTTTGTCATGGTTTTATTTTTGTTATGGGGTCGATAATTTATCGAAGGGTCAACGCCGGTTCATTGTCATAGACGTTGCTCGCAGTCTTCCTGCTGTACATGTCACTGTATGCTTCTGGCGAGTCGTAGAAATCTCCAAGGTTTGACTTGATGAATACAAGCTTCTTGACGGTATTTCGGGCCAATCTGTTTCTGATCTTAGGACGGATAAATCTCATTGTTGAGAAGATGCGCTCAAAATTAGCGGTCGGGGTGGCCATGCTGAAACGTTTGATGGCGACCTTCTGAAGCATTGGATAAATCCATTACCGTCTGTGAGCCACCATTCCAAAAGAGTCTTGCTTCGATCAGCAAGGAGCTAAAATCGAAATGAATCTATGGGGCTTTTCATTAGTTGCCGCAACCTTAAACATGGTAAAATCCAAGTAAACTTGCTTTTTATAAGCACCGTCGACAGGATGCTCGTCGTCAATGGGCATATTGATAAGCGCGTCCTTCAAACTACAACGAGGATGGCGCAGGGTGTGCCCCCACCAAGGAGCACCGGGTCGAGCAGGTAATCCGCGCCATGACCAAGCCATGCGTAAAATACATGCGTTGTTTGGCAAGCTTGATTAGGTAGTCCCGTTTCACCGTGGGGATGCCTGTGTCGTCGTCGAATCTTCATATTCCGTTTGCAGGTTGAGAAAGTCGGGCATCACCTCTGAGATTCGGGTCTTGTCAGACTGGTACTTGACGATGAGACGATCTAGTGCGCGCAGGATCGCCAAGATCTTTTCCAGCTTTTCGATAAAGCGCTCATCAGTGACGGCGGTGCGCACCTCGGCCTGTTGAGCTTTTTGGCTTGCTGTTCCCTGGACGTAATTGCGACCTGAGACGAGCACGTACAGATGTCGTTCTGAAGCAAGCAGATTCTTGGCAATTGCCTGAATCCTACCACAACGTGTTGGTATCGATCTCTGGAAGCATGGGAGCGCCATTAGAGTTGTGAAGATCGCAAAGTTGGGCCTTCATGATGTGATGGTTGTGGTAGAAAACCTGACTACGTTCTTGCAATCTTTCACAAATTCATGCATGATTTTAAAGGGTAGACATCGGGATAGGTTGCTTCCTTTACGCCACGTTGCTTGGTCTTGGTGGCTCCAAATATATGTTTTACAAAACGCTGCACGCTGTGCGCACATCATCTATGGAGTTTCATTGATAAATTTTTTTAACGCAGGACCTCTAACGCTTTTTTGTTAGCGCTGGTGTTATCAGTCACGGCACGTTCAAATGTCGTCTTGTCATGGCGGCATATTGCGCGAGAGATGTCGTCGGCAATAAATTGGTAGTCGTGTGCCTGCTGACCAGTATACACTGATTTTGAATAACAGGCTGCAGATAGGTGAAACGGCCATGTAGTTGATGTCAGTATCTTTTTTTGATGTTTTTCCAGCCATCTGTCGTCAGAAATGTCGCACCGTCAGCCAAACTCATATCGACCTTTGCCGAGATTCCGGCGTGATAACTGTCCCGAAGCGTTGATTTCAGATGCTTGCAATTTGGGAGTGGGTTGTCGTCAGTACGCATCAAACGGGTGGCCTCCTTCAAATGCCTAAATTAAACGCGCTGAAACGAACCTCCGGTCACGTAGAATTAGAGAGCGATCTGCTGTTGACACTTGGCATTTGCCGCCTTGGAGATCGCAGCTAGTGTGAACTGCATGATCGAAGTCCGCTGTCTCTTACTGGCATCGAATAGAGATGGAGCTTTCGCTTGGCGCGTCGGCTTTTGTTCCGATGATATTATTCCGTGCGATCGATGCCTTCCATACCGTTCATCGGTTTTCGAAAGGGCCGCCATTGTTAGGGTGCATCTTGACCGTCTCGCTCTTCTTGTGGTAGTTCATTAGAGTCTTACAATGCTTGCAGATGTTCGGCTTTCACACCTGCTATTTGATTGGCTTTGGTAAATTGTTGCCAACCTTGCTCTAAATGCGGCCACGCTTCTTGCGTGGTTTGTTGTCTATGTCCTCCACATTGCAATCATTGTCGTCTTGCTTTCGCACTTAATTGTTGCTGCTTAGCATTGCGGAGTCGATGGCATTGAAGCGGAGAGGCGCAGGGGTACAATCGTTGTGCCGTGGGAGGACATTGCCGACCGCACGCTCACTGCTGGAGGCTAGGGCTGAAGCTGGACATTGTGGGAATTTTGTAACGGGGCACACCCTTGCGTGAACTTAACGCAAGGGTATCGGTGCCCCGAAAGACGTACACAAGGCAAGCGAGGAAGCGTAGGTAAGGTAAAAGCAGAACTGTTATATTAATATAATTAAGTCTTTTAACTACTGTCTCTCTGTTTGACTTAACTTAATTATGCTAATATAGCTGAGTGTATGGTGACGTCTCGTCACCACTCATTGCGCGCGTCTTGCGGCAATTGGTGGGTTGATATCATCAAGATATCAACCAATGAACAGACTCTTTGGTCGACCTCTTCAATATCACCACTTTGGTGATATTGTTCAAAAGAATATTCAACTTAATATTCTTTATTGTCACTTTCCTCAAAGTGACAATTCCATGTAACGGGCTGCCCCGTTACATCACCCCCCTTAACTGATAGTCACCGTGTGACTATCGAAAATATGGCGGCCACCCGTTGGCCACCATTGGGACAGGGAGCACTTGTTTGGTCCGACCCATTCACTTTCCGCCTTGACCTCGCATAGTTAACATGTCTATGCGAGGTGACTCAAGAAATACACAGCCCGGTGCTGTGCCAGCCTCTGCGGCAGACGATTCGTCGTCTGCTGCTCCTTCTTCGCCTGCAGCAACAGGTGCTGCAGGTGCACGCGGCACCTCACCGCGTGCGCATGATGACCCCGACGTTGAGGTCATCTACTCTGGCGAGTCAGACGTGTCTGACTCGGGAAATGCGCCAGAGGCGTCTCGCTCACCAGCGACGCCTCAGTATTCGCCAAGGCCACTGCCGAACGAACGGACTCGTGATTTGCATCACAGTCTGTTCGGCAGTGATGACGATGATCAGGGTGGTGAGGAATATTATTCCTTACCACCACCGTCTCGTGCGTCTTCGCACGAGCGTGATGACGATGGCGTGAGCCGTCGTCAATCTGGGAGCCGTGGTACCGACAAGGGTACCACTGTGAAGCGTGATGAGCCGAAGCCGTGGCGTTTGCCCGAACGGCTCATCAATAGCTTGTCTCACGAGACAAGCCAACACCATCGAATACCCTTATTCGATGCGACTGAGCTTCACGGCTTGAGTTCCAGCGCGAAGAACTTTCGCGCTGAGGAAGATTTTTATCTCGATGTCTTCCTTAGACATCGATGGTACAACAGCAACCAAAAGCGTGACAAGGCCTCGCTTTTGGCTGCATGGAACGCGTTCTTCCAAAACGTAAAGAATTTTGGACGAGAACGGTGTCTCAAGAAACTTGAGGCAGTACGCCTCAAGTTTGAAAGGCGAACACCAACCGGTGCAAGGTACCGGTTGCACTGTTTGTCGAGTGAGGCAGACATTCCTTGCCTCACATGGGGAGACCCTTGTGCGAGTTGTGTTGACAACTTGCAGCGTGCACATAGGAATGTGTATTCCCTAAATTCGCCCTGGGGAAGGGCACATATCTCGGCTGAGATGCGGGACGCGATTGCAAACTTGCAATCCGTCTACAAGCGCCTAGGGCGCGTGTTTACCGATGGGCCCTCGGACCAATCGGATGAGTCTCGTCATACTGGCGGACGAGACCTTCAACGTCCATCAACAGCTGAGAGCGGGTCTCCCGGCTGTTCCAAGAGGGTGGATACCCCCGCCACTGGACGAGGTAGCTCGTCCTTGATCCTGAATCGTCACGTTGATTCAAGATACGCTCCACTAGAAAGCGTTGATCACCGTGAGCATCCACCAAAGGATGTGGTGGAGGAGGAAAGACCTCCTCCAGATGATTCGGCTCACCATCTCGACCCTTACGAGATGGATCGCGCAATCGATGAATTGCGCGATGACTTGAAGCACGAGCGCGACCGGCGCTACGCTTTGACTGATACCGTGCGGAAGAACCGCAAGGATCGCGAGGCTGATCGGACGAGAGATCGCGCCGATTATGCCACAGCGCAGCTTCAGGTCGAGCGGGATGTCCACTCCCTTTCCGGCGAGCTGGCGACAGCTCGCGGGGAGATATCTCGGTTGAGTTCCGAGGTATCTTATCTGCGCGACCAGACGGATCGTCTGGAGCGCGGACGAAAGAACTTGATGGATGTTCTTGAACGTGGGGGCTATCTTCATCGGAAGAAGAAGGCTCGTACCAACAGTACGGTCTGAGCCTCCCCACGTAAAACGTAGGATGCGTGCGCATCTTACGTGGCAATTCGAGTGTGTATGCATTGCCCTTGCGATGCAACACTCGAAATGGCTCAATGTACTTCGGCAGTAGTTTACTACTGCCGACACTAGTGACCGCATGTCCAGGTAAGTTTACCGTAGACAGTAGTACTAGGTCGTTAACTTTAAATGAAAGAACATTTGCTCTTCCATTCTTGTCTGCGTTCCGTTTCTGGCGGTCCACCGCATTTGCGATGGAGTCCTGAACGAAACGGACTACCGCCTCTCGATTCAGCAGGAAGTTCTCTGCTGACTCTTTGTTTTGTCCTTCAGTGCGCTTCGTGCGCACTGCTAAGAGATTGCTCTCTTCTTCAGCGAGGTTGTCTTCTTCCTCGCTGGAATAATCGTTGACGATGCTGAATATACCAGCATCGTCATCATCATCCGAGACAATAATAGCGGCGTCGCTATTATTGGGGTGATCGTCTTCATCGATGTCGACCTGATCGACATCGGCATCATACGTGACGACGTTAGCGTCGACACGTGATGAGCAAGAGCCAAAACGGTTTTTGCTCGAGCGAGTCCCTCCCCCCTTATCCAAGAGTCACACTCTAGAAGGGTGGGCACACGTGGATGGCGTAGGCCATTCACGTAAAACGGTGTGTGCTGTGTTGAAGCATGCACCGAATTATTGATGGCGAATTCCACCATTGGAAGGAATGCGCTCCAACTCGGAAACGAGTGGACATATCCTCGGAGGATCTCTTCGAGGACACGGTTCGCACGTTACGTCTGACCATCTGTTTCGGGATGGTGAGAAGTAGACATCTTCAATCGTGTTCCAAGAGAACGGAACACGGTTTGCCAAAATGCCGCCGTGAACCGAGGGTCACGGTCGGATACGAGTTCACGGGGTAACCCGTGGAGTCTAAAGACCGTGTCTAGAAAGGCACGAGCACAACCTTGAGCCTTGATCGACTCAGGGACAGCAGCAAGATGGACCATCTTGCTGAATCGGTCAACAAACACAAGAATACCATTATTCTTGTGAGCGTCTTCGGGAAAACCGAAGACGAAGTCCATTGAAACGGACTGCCAGCACTCTGTCGGAACAGGCAGAGGCTGCAATGGCGCACGGGATGAAGGACTAGGCTTCACCCGTTGACAAACCTCGCAAGCACGTATGTACTTGCGAACAAACTGATACTGGCGTGGCCAGTAAAAGTCACGACTTACCGTGAGGTAAGTCTTTTCTCTACCACGATGGCCGCCTGTTGGGGCATCGTGCCACTCATACATGATGCGTAAACACAAATCATGATGAGCGGGTACGACGACACGAGGCGTGTCGTCGGCAACAGCTGTATAATATAACAGTCCGTTGCGTGTACTATACCGATCCGATGAGGATCGGTACAAAGCCGGTAAATCCCTCATGGATTTACTGGATGGATTCACCAGATGATCCATCAATCGCAGAAGAGCCTTATCTTCCGCGTATGCCTTTCGTACGTCGTCAAGTAAACTTAACGACGGGACACTGACTGACAGTGTCGCAACAGTGTGCTTATCCTCACTGTTGATTTGTGCGTCCGGCTCGAAATCGGGCCGGCGCGAAAGCGCATCAGCGACGACATTGAGTCGTCCTGGTTTATACTCCACGGAGAAGTTATACTCCGCGAAGAAAGACAGCCACCTCGCCATTCGTTGTGAGAGGTGTGGGCTGTTTACGGCCGTGCGTAGTGACGCATGGTCCGTATAGACAACAAACGGTCTATCTCCCAAGAGATAGACGCGAAACTTAGCCAGTGCGTACTTCATGGCAAGGAGTTCCTTGTCATGCACTGGGTAATTACGATCAGCTGCTTGCAGCTGACGCGATCATCTGCGTCGAACTGCATTAATGCACAGCCGATTGCAAAATCGCTGGCGTCACAGACCACATGAAATGGTCTGTCCTGATCTGCAATCGCCAAGATCGGCGATTGCATCAAGCTTTGCTTGATACCCTCAAAGGAACGCTGGCACTCAGCGTTCCATGACCACTTGACATTTTTCTTGAGTAAACAAGAAAGATGTACCGTCATTTCGGCGTAGTTGCGCGAGTACTTGTGCAAGTACGCCGCTAAGTCCAAGGAACTTCCTTAGTCCCTTGACATCGACTGGCACTGGCCAGTCGGTGATCGCCTTGATCTTTTCGGGATCAGGGCGTACGCCGTGTTTACCCACGATGCACCCAAGAAGTGGTATTTCGCTAGCCGCGAATATACACTTCTTGAGGTTTGCGTACAACTTATACTTGCGCATAAGTTGAAGGACTTGACGAACGTGAGTTCTGTGAACTTCAACGTCCGTCTTTCCGTCCATAGCCCGGCTATGAACGAACACATCGTCGAAGTAACTCGGTGCGAAATCACGCACCGGTCTCAACAGATTTGTAACACATCTGTTGAACGTTGCAGGGGCATTGCTCAGCCCCTGTGGCATCACTAGCCACTCCCACAGCATACCGCTGGGGGTGCTCACTGCTGTGAACGGGATGTCCCGTTCACGCATGAGGATCTGATAGAATCCATCCATCAGATCCATGGACGAAAAGATGGTACTCTTTGACATACCATCTATGATAACGTCCTTCCTCAGTATCGGCATCTGAGCCGGTACCGTTGCAGCATTCAACTTGTTGAATGCGTGCACTATCCGCCACCCTCCTGTGGCCTTTCGCACACAGAAGGTCGGAGAGCTGTGAGGGGATGTTGATTCCCTCACATGGCCCGCTGCTAAGCGATCGGCAAAGAACTTGTCGATCGCTAGTACTTGTTCACGAGGCAGTGGCCACTGCTTCATGACACAGTACTTCGAGCCCGGTTTGAGCTCGATCTCGAGTCGAGTGCCTTTGTCCTTAGGCAACTCGCAAGGTACGGATTCAGGGAACACATCCCTGAATTCGATCAAATCCTTATGCAAAGGATTTGCCTGAAGTGACTCCCAGGATTGAGACGCGTATCGCTCAATCCGAGTCTTCTCATCGAGGACACTTTCGTCCATCCATGAGCTGCTGAGAACCCGTTCGTTCTCAGCAAATACTGTGGCCGACCGAATATCGGCCACATACTCATCCTCTGAGACGAGTATGCAGATCTGCTTGACTTTGCCACTACGCAGATCACGCAAGAACCGTTTCGGTTCTAGCGTTGGCAACTGAGTTATCTCCGAAGTCAACTTCGGAGGCACAATCAGATCAAGCGTATAAGCGCCTACGCTTGATCCGTCATTAACCAAGACGTTCAACGTCTCGGTTTCTTCCTGGGAACTTGCTTCCACAGGTTGCTGAGGGCCTGATCCCTCAGCAAGTGACTCTTGAGGAATTCCTTCCTCAAGTACGTGGGGACTTATTCCCTCGACGTCTTCCGACTGTGGCTGTGCAACCACAGTCAGGCACCGATCCTCTACGGTCGACTCTCCAGTCGACCTAGGATTTCCATGTTGCCCTTTGGAGGCAACAGGTTTCTTACTTCTAAGATTCTGCCTGCTAGGCATGCATCCATGTCCCGGTCCACTCGACTTATTCGAGTGGTGGACCTTCGGCGCCGCCTGTACTCCTGTACAGCCGCCGGGAGCTTGCTCCACAGTGTAGTGATCAACTACATTGTGATCTTGTGCAGTCGTGCGAACGACCGTACCGCAAGTGAGGCCATCGCACTCACTCGTAGAACATCCACACGCTTGTGGAAGCTCCATGACGTTCATCAGATGGCCATCTGCTGAACAAGCGGTAGGCATCTTCGCGGATCGATGCTGCCAGCTCACCCTTGGCTCGTACTTTCTGAGCCAAGGTAATCCCAGGATGACATCAAATTTGTCATTTAGATCCAGTACAATGAAGTCATCATCGTACTGTTCGCCCTCCAACGTGTAGTGGATTCCTACTACACGTTTCTCAACGGCTATCGATGCGCCTGTTGCAAGGCGCACCGTCATCCTTGTGAGGGGGATGTCGCGCTCAACGAACTTGAGCCTACGACCCTCTAGTGACTGGCGTCGAACAAAGTTGTTCGACGCCCCACAGTCAACTAGGGCACGAAGCGACAAATCATTTGTCGCTTCCAACTTCAAGGTGATGAGCGAAACGTCATCACCAGGTGCAGAGACACACAATGATTGTGTATCTGGAGCAACTATCGTCAAGAGATTTGCAAATTCTCTTGAGGTTGCTGGATCAGTAGGGCGCCTCCGCCCCTACTGACCCCGACCATTTTTTGATGGTCCGTCTCGCTGTTGCGGCTTCGCAACAGCGCTGGACCCACGCCCATTGCCCTTTCTGGCAAATGGTCGTCCATTTCGCTCAGTACTGTTTGGTACTGGGCGTGGAGCACTACACTCGTATGCGTAGTGCCCTAACTTCTGACAGCGATTGCACCTCTGCAATCGCTTTGTTGTTCGAAGAGCGAGGTCTCTCGCTCTCAACATAGCAGAGGTCCATTGGTTCTGGACCTCCGATCTCTTGTCGTCTCGGTGGACGATAAGAGTTTGAGCTAGCATGAGCCTGTCTCATGCTAAAGTCTTCCTGTTCCGCGGCTGATATCGCATCTTCCAGCGTATTCAGCTCAAGGCGGAACAGGTGGCTCCTGACGGGCCCTTCTGCGAGCCCTTGCATGAACACCGTAATCAACGTGTGTTCATGTACTGGGTTAGCAGTTATACTACTCGCGAGGAGTCGTATATGTTGTGCGTAAGCGTGCACATCACGCTTACCCTGCTTGAGTTTCAGGAGCTCTGAACGAGCCCTGAACTCAGCCCGTGGCGGCTCAAACGTTTGTCTGAGCCGGGACTTGAAGTCATCTAGCGACCTAAACACATTTGGGTCGCTACTCTCGAGCCCCAGGGACCAAGTTTTGGCACGTCCTGCCAAGTGGGTCTGAGCAAATGTGAGTTTCATTTGCTCATCTTCGACGCGACGAGCCCTTAAGGCTCTGTCGAGTTCGACGAACCACAGTAACAGAGAGTCTCCCGGGACTCCACTGTACTTGGAGATGTCAACTTTCATAACCTCGAGACGACGCGCATGCGCCGTCCCGCCCACAGCAGCATGGAATTGCTGCTGTCTCATCAGCTCTGTCTGTTGAGCACCGAGTTCTCTCAACTGCTCGGCCTGTTGAGAGCCTTGCTGGTGAAGCAAGGCTACTTTCTCCCTTTCGGTGACAAGTTCATGTTGAATGAACTTGGCGATAGCGGCATGTTGTTGGTCTCTGTCTAGAGACTCCAACATGGCGCTAATGGCGAGCTCGCCTACGGTAGAACTCATTCGTTCTACCGCACCCCATTCGATGTCACTCAAATGGGTAAACCCTTCACGCGTGGTGTGAAAGGTCTCGTCGTCATCAAACATGTTCATGTTGAATGTTGTGGTCCTTGGAAGGACTACAAAGTGCTACCAGGTGTAACGGGGCACACCCTTGCGTGAACTTAACGCAATGGTATCGGTGCCCCGAAAGACGTACACAAGGCAAGCGAGGAAGCGTAGGTAAGGTAAAAGTAGAACTGTTATATTAATATAATTAAGTCTTTAACTACTGTCTCTCTGTTTGACTTAACTTAATTATGCTAATATAGCTGAGTGTATGGTGACGTCTCGTCACCACTCATTGCGCGCGTCTTGCGGCAATTGGTGGGTTGATATCATCAAGATATCAACCAATGAACAGACTCTTTGGTCGACCCTTCAATATCACCACTTTGGTGATATTGTTCAAAAGAATATTCAACGTAATATTCTTAGTTGTCATATAATCTTCTAAATGACAATTTCCATGTAACGGGTTGCCCCGTTACAAATTGGATATACCGGGAGCTGAGTTTATAAGTTAGGAAAGGATAATATTTGTCTAGTTTCTACGGTCGACGCCGAGGATCCCTTCTTTGACCAGTCGAAAACCATTTCCGATTTTCGATTGAGTTTTTTGTAGTCACTAGGGCTGAAATGAGGTCGTGGAACCAAGGAATGAGGCGTTTTTATAGGAAGTGATAGAAGTTTAGAAAAATTCGCAGTGTTATATTTATGTCCTAATTCACACCCTCCTTTTGCTACTCTAAGCCTACTGGATTCTTTCTGCCTCTACGTTAGTAATCGTCTAGTCGCGCATTGCTAACCGTCTCGTCGCGCATTACTCACCATCTCGTCGCGCATCACTGTTCGTCTAGTTGTACGTTTATAATTCTGGTAGTGTGTTACTTGAGACGCCCAAACGTACTTAACATGGGGGTAGTCGCTGTCTGGCAAGACAGTGCTGGTGAATTCCGACACACCATTACCCGAAGGTTATAACTTTTTTACTGCGGTCACCGGATATCGACTCGGTGACCTTTCGCATAGTGCTGCCACACCGTGTCACTTCAGCTACACGCTCTTTTGAGGATTCTCACGCTGAGGCGCTTATCTGACAACACTTTTGAGGGGTCAAGAATTTCCTGCGCACGACGATCAGGGGCCTAAAACACCAAAAAAAACAAATTTTCGTCGACCCCAATTATTCGGGTTTTCCAAAAAACCAAAAAGACGTGTCATGTAAGCTCTGGTATATTCCTGCTTACCAGAAGATCGCCGTCTCGTGGCTTCGTCGCATATGTTCGGTGACTTTACCGCGAATGTACGGTGTCTTTTCTTGGTTGATACGACAAGTGGTAGAAAAAAAGACGTAGAGGTGGTCGTGACGTGTAAGAAAGAGAAGGCAGGACTATGCTAAATGCATCTCGCCAATCTTTGACTTCAAACCACAGTCTAGCACGTTTGTTTGTGATTGAAGTAGAGGGACTTGTGAAATTACATTGGCGCTCAAGTTGAGAGCACTCATAATCGATTTTGCAAACCACCAGCAACATCTACACCTCCAGTATGCGCTTCTTCAGTGCGCTTTTCCTCGCCGTTGGCTTTCTCTGCGCGAAGCATGACACGGCTCGAGCGACGTATATTCGTCATTCGTACTCGAAATCTGCCGATGAAACTGCCAAACCACGCACGCTACCTTCGTCTGCTAACAAGTAGCCCATTCGAGAGGTGGCTAAGCTGAAGCTGGTCAGCGGCCGGCGCGAACGTCAATACCGAGCGACAAAGCTTGTCGTGCAGAATCGACGCTCTCACCGGACAGTGAACAAGCAGTGAAGGCGGCGAGAAGGTGCTGCAAGCGATGGACGGCGGGATGCTCTGGCCGCCTTCGGTGACAAGTTTCTTCCAGGATTTGCGTTGCGGCGGACGTTGGATGCTGAATACTGGAGAAGTTGACGACGGTCTCACGTTTAATGCACTACGAAAGAGTCGAAACGCGTTTGCTCTTGTCCTATCGATAGTCTCTGCCTCAACTGTCACGCACAGGAACAAAGATGGACCACGCTGCATTGGTATCGGTGTCTGCGTCTGTCAACGGATCGTTGTTCTCGGCAATTCGCTCCAACGACTCGTTTCAGCGACGTACGTACCTAGCGACAACAGCTTCACACACAACGCCCTTCAAGCCATGTGCTCGTGCGCAAGCAGTGCCACATCGATCAGCTGTACCACCAGTCAGTCGAAAGCAAGCAAGCGAACAGACCACGTTGTGAAGCACGAGTAAGTGTCGTTGTGTATCATTGTTTGTTGCCACTGCGGTCCGTCCGTCCGTCCGTCCGTCTCTCTCGGTGCTTCAGGTGTCCATCCACTGGTCGTCGCTTCTGACCGAGCCATCATTATCAGCAGGACGTTCATCGACTTTGACAGGTCCCCGTCGCCCTCTCTTTCTATGTCGTATCACAGGGAATCGAGCGCTCAAGACGACAGCCGAGAGAGCTCAGTCAGTCGATCGAGATGCTGCTCACGTTCCTCGAAAAGCTCCCGCTGAGCCAGAGCGGCAAAGTGTTCGTCGGCACGTCGCTCTGTCTCGCCATCTGCGCGTACCCCGTCGTCCAGAAGCGTACGCTGCGCTCGTTCGCTCCACTCGCTTGTCCGCCGTCTAACTCGCACCTGTGCTCTCCCTCCTCCTTCGCTCCTTCTGTCTTGTAGAACGCAAAGCGGGCCACGACCTCTTCTCTTCCGAGCGACCGCAAGCTATCGTGGACCAGGAGGTCAGGGCCCGTCGGGAGAAGCTCAATATCAAGTAAACACCTGCAGCAGACGATCGTGTCGGGCGGACGCACCAGTTGAGCTGCTGATGACCGTCGAAGCCAACTGCGGCGGCTGTTGGAAGACATCAGCGATCCTCGAGCTGAAGCTGCTGATAACGTAGTCGCACAACACGGTCTTGGTCACATCATGTTGTACGACGATGTTTGCACTTTGTACTGTCCCGGGCCTTTCTTCAGCAAGTAACACTCGTTGCGCAGGATGTCCACGAAGTCCCGAAAGTCGTCCACCTTGAGCGCCATGCTGTCGGCCACTTGGACCAGGTCGTCCATGGAGACCAGACTCGTGTTGCGTCGGGCTGCCGCTTTCATGAGCCGTGCGACGTACGCTTTCACCTTCTTGGCCAGACTCATGCCTCCGCTGCGGCCAAAGTCGAGACTGCTGTCTTCAGCGACGCACGTGTCGCGCAAACAGTCCTGCAGGATGTCAACGACATCTCGGGCGTGCTCGACCGAGACGGTCTCAGCGAGTTCCGCTCGAGCGCGCGCTTGCGAGAGACGGATGAGCGACTCGAGCTGCCGTGTGGTGATCGGGATGCTGTCCGCCGAGTTCTGCTCGCCCTCACCTGCTGCACGCAGCTCCAGATACTTCTGCTGCAGCACAGTCGCAGCCTCAGGCGATAGACGTGGGTGCACGTATCGGCGAGCGTACGCGATAAACTTGCGCACAAAGTAGAGGGGTATGGGGTCGATGCTGAACTCGGACGCGTTCTGACGGAGACGGTGCGATAGCATGCGGTGACCAGACTCGGCGGCTGGTTCGTAATTGCTTGACGGCAGTGTGTTGGCGTGTCTGCTCGACTTCCATGAACTCGTTGGCGCACAGTCGTCGCGCACGCGCTTTCTCGACTTTCGCGCGCCTCGTGCGTGAGAGTTCATCACGTGCTCCGACAACAGCCGATCTCGTTCTTCGTCCGGCCGGTCCAGCAGGATGAAAACGAGGTCGAAGCGAGACAAGAGCGGAGCTTTCATTTTCAGGTTCTCTCGCACCGACTGACTGCGGTCGTAGTGACCGCCGCTGGGATTGGCAGCGGCAATGACGGACGTCCGAGCGTTGAGGTTGCACACGATACCTGCCTTTGCAATACTGATGCTTTGCTGCTCCATCGCTTCGAGCAGGGCCTGGTAGTCGATCCCCATTTTGTCAAACTCGTCGATGCAGCAAACTCCCTGATCGGCGAGAACGAGGGCACCGGCTTCCAGCGCGTAGTCGCCGGATCCGTCTTTCACCATTGTGACAGTCAACCCCGTCGTGGTAGTGGTGTTTCCACCCACGTACACAGCTCGTGGCGCAACCATGGACACAGCCCGAAGCATCTGACTTTTGCCCAGACCAGGATCGCCAACAACTAGCACGTGTGAATCTGCTCTGCTCACGCATGGCGTGTCTTTGTCATCCGAGTTCCGAGTTCCTCCGAGCAACGCCAGGATCAGACCAGCCTTCACGATGTCGTTGCGATAAATGCCGGGACACAGGGAATGGACAAGCCGGTCGAAGACGTCGCCCTGATTGATGATACTGCTAATCTGTTCGAGGTCTTCTTTGGCAAAATCAATGTCCGAAGCTTTGTCTTTGTCCGCCTACGTTGAAGCAAGCGGACACAACATGCGAGGTCCATCATTCTGCATCCGACAAGCCCTTCACACCATCGCACAAGTTACCTTTGCCGAGTTTTCGACGGAGTTGGCGCTGATGTACAGTATATACAGGCTGTTTGCTTGCGCACGCTTGCCATACCTTCCTCCGTGGATTTCCGAGTTGACGCTCTTCACGACGCCTGAGATCGTCACGACGTTACCAGGAATGCAAGAGTCCACAAGATCCTCGTACAATTCCACCTCAATCTGCGCGCCACGATGATCAACTCATTGGACGTAAGTAACGAACGGATGGGTCATACATAGGCAGGTAACATGTTACCATTCGCGGTACACGGCCAGGCCCAACATCTGTGGCTTCCATCTCCTGCAGTCTTGACAACAGCAGCAACAACAATAACAGCAACAGCAACAACAGCATCAAAGACCACAATGACCACATGCGTGTGATGAGTCAGTTGCATCTTCGGAGAACCCCACACGCGCTATTCCTCGACCCACTTGATCTTCTGGTAATCGACTGTATCCACCGACGACCGGTTCGGTAGCAGCGTCCGACCTCGACACGGCGAATGCTCACACCCCTGCGGAGGAGTGAACTTTCCATCAGGAAAGGCTCTCGACGTCGCTTCATTGCACTTCGCACACACAAAGTCGCACCTCGTGACGAGTGGCTTGATAGCGCTCACTCGCACGACCGTGCCAACAACACTGACAAACTGGTGCACCAGTTCTGCTTTCACCGCAGCAATGGGCAGCACCGGCGTCACGCCGTGCAACCGAACCGTGATCTTGGTGCGATCAACAAGCACGTTCCGCTTCCTCGCGGCGTCTTCTTCTGCCTCCAGGCGAAGCTCGTGCCGCCGCATGCACAGCGCGATGCCCATGCAAAGCAGCACGTCTTCAATGTTTTCCGTCATTGCTCGCTCAAAGTCCTTTGTTCCAGTCCGAATGAGCTCCTGATAGTGCAGCCACACCACCGTCACGTTCGCCTGCGTCAAGTCACACTGCAGCATTTTTGACTGTGACTACTCACTGGTGTGTATTGCGGTGCAAGAAGTGGTACCTCGTACTTGGAGCAACGGAGCCCATTGTTCGCCGTGTCGGAAACAGTTGAGGAAGGTCACGGCGGCTTGGAAGCGGCCATCGGTGTCGCTGATAGGGCTATAATAGTGCACAGAACGGGTCTCACCCGGCTGGCGGATACCGATGTTGTGGTCGTCGGGGTAGTACTGGTTCCACACGCACGTGGCGGCGTCCACGAGGGTGCTCGGAGGCGAATTGGACGGACGCATTATTGGTCGTGCGAGCTTTTCGTCGTTTGGGACTGACGGCTCAAACCATTCAGATACGACAGTTGGGATTTCAGGTTGGAGGATGTTTGACAAACGATCTCAAGCACAGATTGGGATTGTTTTCGACGATCCGTCTTTCGAATTTGTGTTTCAACGGCAACGACTGCAACAGCGACTTTTACTACAACTGACCAACTACTGCTGCTGCTGCTACAGTTTACTTTGCTTAGCCTTGACAAGAGAGCACTTCTGCCCACGCGCTGACAAAAAGGTGCTGGTCTCTCGCTTGCCACAACAAGCTCTGGTGCACTTACTTGACTCGCACTCGATTCGTAGATATTCTTTTACCAACTGCAGAAGCACGTTCGTCGACAAGTTGGGTTTTCTTCGGCTTCTGTATCACTTCCGTGTCGATCACCTTATAGGTGCTGCGCTGTGGTGTATCGTGTTCCAAGAATGGGGTCTCCGAACGACATGCATGGCCCGCCAGTTTTACGATTCTTGACCCGGATGGACGCTCGATGTCTTCGTGGAAGGCCTACCGACCCCTCATTTGCCAAAGCCCTATCGGCCGAATACAGAAAAGCCTACCAATCCCTACATTCTTCACCCACAAAAAGGTGTCGCTGCATCAGTTGATCGATGTACAAGTCTAATTTGCCCGAGGCTGAGCTCAATCGTCGCACACTTCCGCCTGTTGCACGACTTCTCGTCTCGCAAGCTGCCTTGTCCGGACATTGGTAGCTCGAGTCGCTCATCCGTCTCTCGCAAGCGCGCGCTCGAGCGGAACTCGCTGAGACCGTCTCGGTCGAGCACGCCCGAGATGTCGTTGACATCCTGCAGGACTGTTTGCGCGACACGTGCGTCGCTGAAGACAGCAGTCTCGACTTTGGCCGCAGCGGAGGCATGAGTCTGGCCAAGAAGGTGAAAGCGTACGTCGCACGGCTCATGAAAGCGGCAGCCCGACGCAACACGAGTCTGTTCTCCATGGACGACCTGGTCCAAGTGGCCGACAGCATGGCGCTCAAGGTGGACGACTTTCGGGACTTCGTGGACATCCTGCGCAACGAGTGTTACTTGCTGAAGAAAGGCCCGGGACAGTACAAAGTGCAAACATCGTCGTACAACATGATGTGACCAAGACCGTGTTGTGCGACTACGTTATCAGCAGCTTCAGCTCGAGGATCGCTGATGTCTTCCAACAGCCGCCGCAGTTGGCTTCGACGGTCATCAGCAGCTCAACTGGTGCGTCCGCCCGACACGATCGTCTGCTGCAGGTGTTTACTTGATATTGAGCTTCTCCCGACGGGCCCTGACCTCCTGGTCCACGATAGCTTGCGGTCGCTCGGAAGAGAAGAGGTCGTGGCCCGCTTTGCGTTCTACAAGACAGAAGGAGCGAAGGAGGAGGGAAAGCACAGGTGCGAGTTAGACGGCGGACAAGCGAGTGGAGCGAACGAGCGCAGCGTACGCTTCTGGACAACGGGGTACGCGCAGATGGCGAGACAGAGCGACGTGCCGACGAACACTTTGCCGCTCTGGCTCAGCGGGAGCTTTTCGAGGAACGTGAGCAGCATCTCGATCGACTGACTGAGCTCTCTCGGCTGTCGTCTTGAGCGCTCGATTCCCTGTGATACGACATAGAAAGAGAGGGCGACGGGGACCTGTCAAAGTCGATGAACGTCCTGCTGATAATGATGGCTCGGTCAGAAGCGACGACCAGTGGATGGACACCTGAAGCACCGAGAGAGACGGACGGACGGACGGACGGACCGCAGTGGCAACAAACAATGATACACAACGACACTTACTTGTGCTTCACAACGTGGTCTGTTCGCTTGCTTGCTTTCGACTGACTGGTGGTACAGCTGATCGATGTGGCACTGCTTGCGCACGAGCACATGGCTTGAAGGGCGTTGTGGGTGAAGCTGTTGTCGCTAGGTACGTACGTCGCTGAAACGAGTCGTTGAAGCGAGTTGCCGAGAACAACGATCCGTTGACAGACGCAGACACCGATACCAATGCAGCGTGGTCCATCTTTGTTCCTGTGCGTGACAGTTGAGGCAGAGACTATCGATAGGACAAGAGCAAACGCGTTTCGACTCTTTCGTAGTGCATTAAACGTGAGACCGTCGTCAACTTCTCCAGTATTCAGCATCCAACGTCCGCCGCAACGCAAATCTTGAGAGAAACTTGTCACCGAAGGCGGCCAGAGCATCCCGCCGTCCATCGCTTGCAGCACCTTCTCGCCGCCTTCACTGCTTGTTCACTGTCCGGTGAGAGCGTCGATTCTGCACGACAACCTTTGTCGCTCGGTATTGACGTTCGCGCCGGCCGCTGACCACTTTCAGCTTAGCCACCTCTCGAATGGGCTACTTGTTAGCAGACGAAGGTAGCGTGCGTGGTTTGGCAGTTTCATCGGCAGATTTCGAATACGAACGACGAACACCCAACGCTTGAGTCGTGTCATGCGTCACACAGAGAATGCCAACGGCGAGGAAAAGCACACTGAAGAAGCGCATGCTGGAGGTGTAGACGTTGCTGGTGGTTTGCAAAATTGATTATGAGTGCTCTCAACTTGAGCGCCAATGTAATTTCACAAGTCCCTCTGCTCCGACCGCAAAAGTCGCGCCAGACATCGGTTTACAGGCAGACACTGACGAGATGCATTCAGCATGGTCCTGCCTTCTCTTTCTTACATGTCACGACCTCTTCTACATCTATTTCTTCTCTACCGCTTGTCGAATCAGCCAAGCAAAGACACCGTACATTTGTGATAGAGCCGCCACATGGTGATCGTCTGGTAGCCAAGAATAAACTGAGACCGTACCTTGAAGAGACACCATTTGCTTGTGTTCGATAGACGTGAGTAATCGCAAACCTACGACGCATCTCCCTTGCCCACAATTGGAGCATCCACAAACACTGTTGAACAATTAAAGCATCCACAAATAACACCGATGGTGTTTGTAGTCATCACTCACGCAGTCTAGCCGAAGACACTGAACCATGTCTATCGTAGATCTCAAGATGACCTATGATGGGTGGATTGTAGTAGCTGCTGATGATTGCCGATGCGCAAAGCAACGAGGATCATTCTCTCAGTCCTCATAACATGCATGAAGTTTGGAGTCTTCTTCACATATTGTAGTAACTCATTAGTGTTTGATACGAAACGTTTCTGCAATTTGCGACGATGTCGTCTACACGTGTTGATCTCCTAGCAGGAACTCGTTCTGCAATAGCACAACTGCATCTTCAAGAAATGTACATTTTCTTGGCGGTTTGGGAAAGGTAAGTTACATTGGAGGCCCTGGCTCATCACATACACGTGCCCCATGAACGCGCACAAGGCTCTTGTCACACGTCAACGACAATGGGTGCTAAATACTGCCCAGAATTCCACATGGCTGCGTCTCATCTGCGAGTACAACCCTTGTCACACAATCGCCCATCAGCTGGTGCTAATTACCAACGGACCTCCGCACGATGTCAAGACTAGTGGGAGAGATGGAGGAGGCCGTGAGTATTGATGTGCAATCTGCAGCAACTTTACTACCGTAACATGCTCTAACTACTTGTCAGCGAGTGGTAACATGGAAATGCCGTCGTTTCATGCATTCCGACATCGATATCTGGCGGCTTTTCTACCCGAAGTATACCATATTAGCTATGCCATAATTTAGGTATGACAAACAATGTCCTCCACCCGTCCATTCCTATCAGCATTAAAGCACTGAATAAAGTATCATTTTTATATTATATATACATATTTCATATTTAAAAATACGCAGTGATGGCCAGTAGAGATTTATGCCGTGTGACCCCTCAGACCTCCCGGGGGTGATCAGCGAGTACCGCGGCTCGGTTTGAACTCGCCAGGGGCCCACACCCCTCATTACACTATGGGGCTTTTCGGCTAGTAGGGCCTTCAGCCCACCCAACTATCACACACCCTTCGATGCGGGTTGGCAGGGCGGCCACCCATTGGGTGGTTGCTCGTCATACTTAATTAGCCTATCTCCGGCGCCCTGTAATCGAACCCCCCTCCAGGATATCGATTCCAGGTACCTCCCGGTTCCAGCTCCAGTGGTCTACCACTCGGCCAAGTGATGGGCAGTAGGGCATACACAAGTCTCTTTGTCCTTTGGTGCTCTGCTTTGTGCGTATAGGTATGCATATCTAGACTATTAATAATTATATAAGATGACAGAGTTCCGATTGTATGTAAGAGCACGACCTCAGTTACTTGCGCGCTTCCAGCAATACACGTTATCGTGTTGTAATGTCTGGAATGGAATGCTTGTATGGATATGCTGCAAATGTAGCCCTGATATTCGTGACAGCTCTTGGTGTTTTATGATATAACCATGCATGCAATCGTCACAGTTGTGGTAGATGAAATGTTTTTTAAGTTCATAGATAAAATTTGCGAATTTAAAGGACCACTAATCGACGATGCAAGAATATATAAGGTAAGTCGTCGGAAAGCGAGTCGCCCATGCCACGTTGATCGCACAAACCCGGATGGACCAGCATGCCGCTCCTTTTACGATTGTATAGTAAAGTGCTGGCGCGGCTAAAAAAATGTTTACGCTAATAGACCCGCAATAGCTTTTGGTGATCTTTGTGTGCAAACAAAGTACACAACACTTCAAGCACGCGAGTACAACTGCTTCGCCAGCACACTTGCACACACTTGAGTCGATGATAATGCTGAACTATACAATTCCTCGTCCATCAAATTTGCAGAAGATAAAAAAATACTAATATTTTTAAGAAACATATTTTTACAAAAAAATTTATTGTAACCATATTTTTGTGATACTTGTAGTCGGGAAAATCTGGAACGCAGTATAATGAGCGATTGAGAATTGGCTTAATTGATTGGAATGGAATGCGTAGAAATACACTTCCTTGTAGTAAAGTCGCGCGAGAGAGCCATAAACAAGCTTTACATACCTCAATTTTTCAAAATACTAAATTGTAGTACTACTTCCTCGTCATTCCTGTATTTATAAGTAATGCTACTGACTTCTCAACACATATGCGTCATAACTACAGCTTAGTATGTGTATATTCGCAAAACACTTTCAAAGGACACTCCATTTTCAGATGTGCGTAGAGCATAACGACGCTATTGAACTTCTACACATCGAAAAGGACGCGAAGAAGGTGGCATGTGTTATGTGGACGGATGTGTCACATCCTGAGATCTCGAACTTAGCTATAAGATCCACTTGTGTTCGAATCGTGAGTGGCTATGGGTCTCTTTCAGATACACACGCTGAAGCTTTCACATGCTGAGTGTACATTCATGTCGAGCTCGTCGTATTGAAGTAGAGTAAGCGTTACGTGAATGCGGGTACGCTCAACACTAACGATACATCTAACTATATCGTGTGTAAGCGCATTAACGAGCTCACACACACATCATGTTATGCTCTTCAACGATCTTGTGGATAAATTTGACATTGCCCGTCTCTTCCACCTGATACGTGGACGCTCAACCAACGAACATATGTGGCCGAACGAATAACGTTAGCTTGAGATAGGACCACGTCAACTCGACGTCCTATCGTTTATCTATACAACAGGAAATACAAGATCTTGAGAACGTGGTCTACGGAACGTTGAGAGCGAGAAATATTGCTCTCATATCACAGGATATTGCAAAGGCGAAATCGCTGCGATGAGACACGGCGATGATCGAATCAGTGCATCATGCGAACATCTCATAAGGATGTCAGTGACGACCATATTCTACCATGGAAGTGCATATATGCATGGTAAGACGATGTTTCGACATCTCAATATCTTAGAGACCGTACAAAAGTTGTGTCATTTTGATTAAAGCACCATTCTGGTGTACAACATAAAATCAAACTGCAGGTCTCTTGATGGGACTTCCTCTCACCATGCTTGCTTCGTGCTTTGCCATGGTGGTTAAGCACATTAATCCCCTTTAAGATCGGTTTGACAAAAATATGTCACTTCGTGATCTAGTCGGCTATGGGGCGTCGAGCAACCTTGGTCATATTTGATTCCTATCTGTATGCTAATTATCTTGCTGTCAATCACTACAGTACCAAGTTTACTTTTACGATTAGTATCTGTCGAAAGTTGATATTTCGGCTGTAGCCGGGTACTGAAAACACGCCGGTGGGTTTTGCTAGGCATTGCTAATTTAGTATTTAGGCGAGGTAGTTCTAGAAGGTTTTTGGCATAGGCAAACGTGTGGCTGCGGCCTCTTCCGCAGTCCTGAGGAAGCTCACTTTGTGATCGGTATAAGCCACTAAATAGGGCCCCAGCGGGGGCCGAAACGCGTCTGGCACGCGTCCGAATACAAGGTATTTTGTTATTTGTTCGTTTGTTTCCCAAAGCATCATGATCAACAGTTCTGAACCTATGATAGTCTCAAGTAAGTTAAGGTCAATGATACTTTAAGGAGATTAATTTTACATCTTGCAGTAGTAGCATCCGTAATAGTGATGAAACGAGCAGCAGGAATGTGCGATACGATTGGTTTTAGTTGTGCATTAATGAAGCCACGTACTTGATCTGCATGACAAATCGGATGCCTCTTTGATGCACATCCGCGCATATAATTATGTGTCATGGTGCGGTAAGTGGAAAATGTAGAGATGTCAATAGCTTGTTCATCAAGCGTACATCTCGCAAATGCCGTAACTAACCTTGTGTTTATTATTTCTTATACGATTGGAGAAAAACAATAAACGGAATCATATATCGTTGTTAAACTAGGAATAGACACGTTTCGTCCGTTTGCCGGGGATCATGTCAGCGGATTCTTCTACCAAAATTGATATTGTTGTATCCTGCGATACCAACTGAGGACATTTTACATCACCCACCTTTCTGCGCTAATATGGTAAAATGGGAGTTGATTGTTTAATGAATGTTCGTAATGATTATACAATTCACAACAAGAACACGGAGATAATTGTATACTATCGAGTTGGATCGAGTGATTGGATGAGCAAACATTCGCAATTGTTATATTTATTAAATCATTTTACCTTATTGTGTCATGTATTCTAGGTCAATTACGTTAAGGTTTTATTAAATAACCGACCATACTTCTAGATTGTTTTTATGCTGCATTAGACATATCGCGGTGCAAACCAACGGTATCATATCCTTCAGATGTCGCGATGCATTATATTTAGTGCTCGAATTGCTAAATAAGCATTGGCATTATTAAGGACAATAAGAGGCTTTCGTTACTTATATTAAATCGCGGCTTTTCATACCGTCGCGATCACAATTATACTGAGCGATCCACGACCGTGGAAAGCAACCGAGATCTCCTATACGACCAGATTATGCTAATAATCCAGATGCTACATCCTTTATTCTACCTCACGAGTCAAACCGAAGAGAGATAATGCCGATGATGCAATTACTAAACCTTTTACCTTTAGAATACCTTGCGAGTCATACCGTAGAAACGCAATATTTTTTGCATCACAAGTATAGTAAATAAATTGGGCTGTTTGCGATAATGTGAAGACATTAACATAAACTCTTATCGATTAAGTTTATTTAAAATTACAAAAAGTTTTGAACAAATTCGAAAATCGATGATCATATCTCTTTCGGATACACTCATGACTTTTCGATGATTAAGGTCTTCGTCCACGTCGATTCACATACATCGCCTTTGTAATAATGAAGTTAGGCTCTATAAATGACCTATAAAGGCAACAGAATGCAACTAGACGCAAGCTTGTCACGTATAGCCAAGTCCAAGAGTCAAATTTGAGTAGTTACATAAGCGATCTTTGGCTTGATATCACTTGCAATCAAAAAGCAATCAAAAATTGTATCGCGAAGAGCGGAACTAATCGCCACAAAATGATAGTTACCTTCTTAATATTTCATGTATGGTCATGTCGACATCATATCATCAAGGGTCTCATCCGTCCTAATGCTGTTACCATAGGTTTCTTAAATCGAATATTCTTGTCACCATCTTATTGCTTGATCAAGTTTTGTAGCATGTGTATGAAATTGGACACGATCCCATCGCGTCGTCGTAGCTCCTGGATATTTTCTCGGTGATAAATATCAGAGGATCATTTGTCTTGACGAATGAGAAATGAAAAATAGACTCGTCGAAAGAACCTGAGACATTACGCAGCTCACAACCGACCGCTAAAAACTGATTGGCCCTGCAGCTGATGTTATAAAATGATGAGTACGAGATGCACTTTAACGCGCCATGATGTGATAAAAATCAGATATTGTATACGGGAACAATTGCTTATAGAGTTCATCCATAAATTATCAATCAAGTTGTCCTTAAATATATTGTACGTCGTCGGGGACGCTACATTTTCAGTAATTTCCTATTGTAATGCGCAAGACGCATCCCATAACTTTGAGCTTATTAATAAGATGCGTGGGTATGCAAACTCTCTCACATGCTTTAGTAAAGAGTCCTCAGGAGATTCCTTAGGTATCAATTTACTGATCACATGTTACTGGCCACTTCTTCTAGTATACCATTTTAGACCCGGATATTATTCAGATTCTAGGAATAAAACATGCATCCCTATGGATCTCTCTCAATAGATGATGTCAAACTTTTTCAAATTGAAAAACCTTCATAGATGATTGTACGAAGGCCAATCTTAGAATCTACATATTTTGCGCAATCAAAGTATCTTACAGAGCACATTAGCTCCATCGATAAGCTATTCATACCTCTTTTACTTTTAGCTAACAGCTTTTGACCAAATACTAATATAGAATCAGCTTATTGTTTCGCGCAATGACTATCTATAACGTATCAACACTAGATTCGCGCAATATATATCTCGTAATCTCATCTTTGTCGAAATGATCTACTAAGTCAACTTCTTGTACTATTTGTACCTACTCGCACACTGCTAATTCGATACATATCCACAAATCTACATATTGTACATTTAACTGAAGATCAATCACCCATAGGTTGCTTTCTTGCAAGCATACTTCATAAATTTGTTCATCGTTTATTATTTGATCGTCTTAAATTAGAGTAGTGTGCTTCATGCATTACAATTACATTATAATTATAGACCCGTCACCGGTGACCGGATGGTCATGTTTCCGCGACAAATTATGGCTTGATTGTCTTCTGAAAATTCCACCCTTTAGGCTTATGGAGTCCTAAATCAAATGATATATTCGACTACATGGACATGGGCTTTACATTTGACCGAGAAAGCTGCACATTTGTGTTTCGTGCGGCTATACGCCACATTTGATCGTGTGCGACTCTACTAGCGATATCTTTCCATATAAGTCCATCCCAAGCGATGGTAAAATCACGCCTTGCTTTTAGGCACTCTATAAACTGCTTGATGTTTAGTTGATAACACAACAAATTGACATCTACACGGTTAAAACTTGCTCCACCATCAAACTCGATTATATATACCGTTATAATGCTATGATGCATCCGATTTGTCATGCAGATCAAGTACGTGGCTTCATTAATGCACAACTAAAACCAATCGTATCGCACATTCCTGCTGCTCGTTTCATCACTATTACGGATGCTACTACTGCAAGATGTAAAATTAATCTCCTTAAAGTATCATTGACCTTAACTTACTTGAGACTATCATAGGTTCAGAACTGTTGATCATGATGCTTTGGGAAACAAACGAACAAATAACAAAATACCTTGTATTCGGACGCGTGCCAGACGCGTTTCGGCCCCCGCTGGGGCCCTATTTAGTGGCTTATACCGATCACAAAGTGAGCTTCCTCAGGACTGCGGAAGAGGCCGCAGCCACACGTTTACCTATGCCAAAAACCTTCTAGAACTACCTCGCCTAAATACTAAATTAGCAATGCCTAGCAAAACCCACCGGCGTGTTTTCAGTACCCGGCTACAGCCGAAATATCAACTTTCGACAGATACTAATCGTAAAAGTAAACTTGGTACTGTAGTGATTGACAGCAAGATAATTAGCATACAGATAGGAATCAAATATGACCAAGGTTGCTCGACGCCCCATAGCCGACTAGATCACGAAGTGACATATTTTTGTCAAACCGATCTTAAAGGGGATTAATGTGCTTAACCACCATGGCAAAGCACGAAGCAAGCATGGTGAGAGGAAGTCCCATCAAGAGACCTGCAGTTTGATTTTATGTTGTACACCAGAATGGTGCTTTAATCAAAATGACACAACTTTTGTACGGTCTCTAAGCTATTGAGATGTCGAAACATCGTCTTACCATGCATATATGCACTTCCATGGTAGAATATGGTCGTCACTGACATCCTTATGAGATGTTCGCATGATGCACTGATTCGATCATCGCCGTGTCTCATCGCAGCGATTTCGCCTTTGCAATATCCTGTGATATGAGAGCAATATTTCTCGCTCTCAACGTTCCGTAGACCACGTTCTCAAGATCTTGTATTTCCTGTTGTATAGATAAACGATAGGACGTCGAGTTGACGTGGTCCTATCTCAAGCTAACGTTATTCGTTCGGCCACATATGTTCGTTGGTTGAGCGTCCACGTATCAGGTGGAAGAGACGGGTAATGTCAAATTTATCCACAAGATCGTTGAAGAGCATAACATGATGTGTGTGTGAGCTCGTTAATGCGCTTACACACGATATAGTTAGATGTATCGTTAGTGTTGAGCGTACCCGCATTCACGTAACGCTTACTCTACTTCAATACGACGAGCTCGACATGAATGTACACTCAGCATGTGAAAGCTTCAGCGTGTGTATCTGAAAGAGACCCATAGCCACTCACGCTTCGAACACAAGTGGATCTTATAGCTAAGTTCGAGATCTCAGGATGTGACACATCCGTCCACATAACACATGCCACCTTCTTCGCGTCCTTTTCGATGTGTAGAAGTTCAATAGCGTCGTTATGCTCTACGCACATCTGAAAATGGAGTGTCCTTTGAAAGTGTTTTGCGAATATACACATACTAAGCTGTAGTTATGACGCATATGTGTTGAGAAGTCAGTAGCATTACTTATAAATACAGGAATGACGAGGAAGTAGTACTACAATTTAGTATTTTGAAAAATTGAGGTATGTAAAGCTTGTTTATGGCTCTCTCGCGCGACTTTACTACAAGGAAGTGTATTTCTACGCATTCCATTCCAATCAATTAAGTCAATTCTCAATCGCACATATAACTGCGAACTGGTCCGTCCTACTACATAGTGTAAAATTGGTGTTAATGTTTTATCAAAATATATATTTTAGCATCGCTTCTTATCATAAAAATAATTTGATCTTTTGCCTTAAGAGAGCACCTTGGCTTTTGATAATGGCACAACTGCCGACACACTTTCTTTTCGGAAGCTTGTTGATTGGGCGTATCGTGCAAATGGACGAATCCTTGCCGCGAAATCTGACAACCATCCTCATTATATATTCACATACAATTTTGTTGTAAAATGATTAGACAAACCATTAGCAACACTTGGTAGACAAGTTCATTCCCATACATGGTATATTTATTTATTGTATGATGACAGTACAGAGACGGGTATCACAATGATCTTACGCGTTTGTGCGAGGGATCCTAACATTATTAAGCGACAATGCTTATTAGTATGTAAAAGACGAACGCTTCTTAGTATGTATAAGTGACCTGTATTATAATGATAAGGTTATGTACGTAATCAGTAATTGGCAAATATTCTTCTTACTGAGAACAATGTGGATACACATATTGTTGAATATCAGCTCGCTGGTAATTGCGCATAGACCACATGGCCGACAATCGTTTTGGCTGATCTATACGTCTGTCTAGCTGTTCATTATACAATCGAGAAAGATGTTTTCTCAAGATTAAGAGCAGATATATATTTGTTTCTGCTGCGATTATACTAACATCATTACTTTGCCAATTCAACGTGATAGATATTCGACCGTTACAAAGTGACAGCTCGGTCAATTTTATACGCGACATATCAACGGAACTATACTTTTGCAGAAATGTGCCAGGCTTATGTAGTCATTTGAGCATTAGCAAATTGTAATTGTGATGTTCCTCAATTTTTGAGGACGTTTTCTGTCTGAGTTAGATTACTCTAAACTTTACTATAAAGGTGTTTTTTACATTACAATATGTCTTTTATCCCTTTCATTTCAATTCATATTTCTTGGTGCATATACACTTTGCGATCCGTCTCCTAAACGATTCATCTGTTAAAAAAATTACTATGGTCAAAGGCCACTGCACCCATAAATTATTGGTAATTCCACTTATGCATGTAGTGCGCAATAAATACGATTAACCTTTCGATATAAATCGTTCAATGAGCCTCTTCGGGACAGATAACATCTGGTCTCATTTAGATTTCATATAATTGCATGTATTTATGTGTACTAAAAGCACCAATATCGTTACAAATACATCGTTGCTAAAAAACTAGCGTATCGTATGCAAATAGTACTGGTAGGTTCTAGTATATTTTTATGCATGGAAAATAATGGTAGAGAAAATACTGGGCACGGGTGCATAACTTATTCATGACACGACACTTTACAATTCATTCATATGGATAATGCTTGTAATATGAATACAAAGATACAAATGGAATACTTATATAATTGGATTCCATGCCAGTTCTTGTGGGGGAATTGATGTTAGCCGGATCGCAATACCAAGACTTTTGGACGCCGTCATCTCAAAAGAAGCAATGTCACTGTTGATGAACATACTATAAGTGGCAGTGTCAACGCCCATGTAATCGTCATTGGCTCTATCAATACTTCGAATGTCGTCAACTATCTACGGCAAAGACATTCGTCCTTCACAAATTTTGCAGTAGATAGTAAAATCCAAGTGACGTGTCGTCAGATCTGGGTCCGATTACATAGAATAATACGCATGCTAAAAGAGATCGCTTTTCGCGCAGCATTACGGCCATCACAAAATTATTTGCTAATCGTGGAAGAGGGTTTGTTGTCATTCTGGTTATTGCAGTATGGATGATGCGAATATAGATGCAATAGTGATATTCGAACTGGAAATTATTGTGAATGAAAACTCAAAAACGTGTTGAACCTCTTAATTTACATCATACACTTGAACCGATCGACTTGCGCTGTATTATAATGCGATCTTGACATATTAGGACACTTGCGCTGAACCAGATGACTATTATTTGCATTACAGAGCTTGTGTATCATGTGGCAAGATACGCACGTCTTGAGAACTGTATGGTGTTAAAAGAAGAGATCAAAGAATATAATTGGGTCATCCGATAGCAATAAACAAGCGCAAATGCTTCATATCTTTCGGATTGCTAACACATTCGTATGCATGTCAATGATGTAGTATATCTTCTTTTCTAACATACAGCTAAGCATCAATACGTTGTCCGCATAGTATACTCTGCTCGTCATTTCTTGGTTATGGCGCTGTAATTTATTGTTTATATTTTGTGGTGCACTTAAGAGATGATATGGTGCACCTCATGATATCGGTATCGATCAATTTAGCGAGACTATGAACAAGCGTGATATTTGTATAAGGTCATGTGATCTACTTTTTTGGTAGTAAACATGTGCGTGATGTTGCTTCGATAAGTATTTCTTTTACATTTAAACTCATAATTCCGATCAATAAGATAATAGATACGCGATGTTTAATGATATAGAGCATCGGCAAAGTCTCATATAGGTCACTACGACGAATTTATGCTATGATGTTAATATATACTCTTTAAACCTTTATCCACTCGATCTGAAAATGTTAAGAGATCAGTTTGCCGTGCATGAAAGATGATCTAACTTGCCTGTAAATATAGGATTAACGTCGCTTTCATGGATCTTTAGGCATTCATATGCTTAAGGCAAAGGAAAACCGTATAAGGTGCTCTTACATAGCTAAAGAAGACGTCAACATTGTACCGACCATTTGATATAGAAGTGGTAAGCTGGAAGAGCGTCCGAATACATCGTCTGTGCAAAATATAGTACCAAATGAGGTTCAATTTTCGTAAAAGTAACTGATATAAGTGCAACAAAGCCAAAACCGACGTCGTAACGAAATCGTTACTGCCTCTCCACAACTGTCAATGATTGAGATGCAATGTCCATGGTGACCTGACACCCTTAATATCGTTATCTATCCGTCCATGTAACAGAACGACAATGAATGTTTCTTTATTTTGATACTAGTAAAATGTGCCAATTTACAAATCAATAATGATTTATAATAATAATCATTAAATTTTGGCGCATTATCCCTGATTACCGTATGTTTGATCGATATTGGGACCATTCGGTGTAAAAATATGAAATCACATTAGGATGAGACACATCGATCTAGAACTTTCTTCCACTCTACCAGGATGAAGTGCTAACTTTTACGCAGGAAATGACTCTTCAAGCCTAACATATTTTATCTGACTATATGCCGTAGTAGTACGCTACACCAGTTCGAGATGTCTTTTTTGGCTTGTAGCTGCCCTTCATCTTGCCTTCAATAAAGTGGAGGAGAAACGTTTCTTTCGCGCTTATAATATTCCCATTGACATTGGACCGCTTCACTTATCAAAACGAGCATGCTGATTGAAACACAATGCAGAGGTAAGCCTAGACGGAAGCTAATAGGTGTGACTTTGCCATACATGTTTGTGGAACACCAACGTTGTCAGCTTGTTAAACCATCCACATATAGTGAGATGTGCTCAGCAAAAATTAGGCATGCCTGTCGTTTACGCAACTCTCAGCCCAGCTTAAAACATAAGTATGAACTAATCGCATATACTGACGTAGAATGCGATGTTAAAAGAGCTGTGCTTACTCAAAAAAAAATAAGTTATATATAACTTATCCAAGTAAACAACTTCTGTCGACAAGACCAACATTGAAATTTTCTCTTCTCTTTACATGTTTGTTTGGACGAAAAGAGGCGAGCCTATAATCGTCGAACAATAACTAGGCGGGTGTTGATCTTGATTGCAAATTCTTGTTAAAAAGGTCCAAATGTCGACTTTGTTATGGGGCACCATAATTGTACTACCTATACGTGTCATCGTTACACTGTGGTGCACCGATTATCAGTGTCGAACGAAGTAAGTTCGCTGGGGCTGAGGCTCTTAAGGAACCCAAGATATACGTTCAGGTTCACTTTTATTAGGGTATAATATTGCATAATAGTGCTTACATATCATCAAATTGACGTGTTTATATTGAATATACGGTATTCCACCCTTTGACTCATATGAAACTTGTTTTTCGTTGATGCATCTTTGATCATAAAGTTTGAGGTATTACTAAGGCAATGTTGAGCACTTATTGCTTCGATTTACCAACTTTTAAGCCCCTTGAGCCAAAACGACAAGCTCTGTGGGATAGTAAACTCATTAAATTATTTTTCCCAGAAAAAGTTGATTACTTGAGATGCATTTTTATAAATTTGTTGACTTGTTGTTTCGCTGAATTCTTAAATCGTCGACTTGCAGCTTTTTATAAGAACTAATGGCTCTTTAATTGCAAACTTTTTTCTAGATAGGTTATGTGGCAGCTTCACTTTACCTATACTAAGTGACTATTAGCTTTATATTAACGTTGGTCATTTTAACAAACTCATCTTGGCGCGCAATCCCGAGGCGCATCAAGGTTTAGAAATGCATTCGAAAGTCGAAGCGTTACAAATAAAATCGACGATCGAGAGTAGCGGTGCACAACAATGAAGAATGTAATATGTCGGGTAGACACTAATATAGATTGCGCAATTTTCTATACCATTTATAAACTCTTTTTTGTAATTATGTAGTAACACAATAAGCGTATGCTTTGGCGCTACTGTAAGTAGTTTAGATACAAACTTGTTTAACTACTCAGAAGCCTAAAAATAGCAGGCATTTTCGATTACATGTCTTCTAGTTTATTCGTCGCCTAATATAGTGTCAATGAATTCAGGCGTGTAATGATGGTCGCATGTTCACTCAATTTCGCCTTGTTCCCACACTTCATATTTAGCCTCTTGACATTGTCATTGCTGCGTCTATACTAAGTTTGCAGACTGCCATGTGCGAGCTTTCTCTACCTTTTCGATGGTATAGTAAAAACAATTAAACAGCAACATCAGGTCAAAAGGAAGTTAGCTTGTCGGACGTAGTTGCACTTGTGCAGTAGAAGTAAAACCTGAAAATAAAAATTATGAGCGTTAACTACTCTTCGTTGCTAACCCTACCATATGCAGTTGATAAGCAGTACTGCAACTTGACCTAGTCATGTTACACCTGGCACTCATCCAGTGTGCCCATCATTGTATGTCGATCCTGTATCCATATGACGTCCGTATGTCTTGGTCTCATCTATCATCTACGATTGAACTCCGGCATGACGATCTTCCTCGCCATCCCCATATGTCAAGCTGTCACGTCTTGATCTTACCTGACAACTTGTTAGCCAACCAGGTGAAGCTTTCCTTTACCTGATATGTGTCTTGCAGTCTTCACTCCGAGCTTCTATAACCTGTCAGAAATAATATCTTCTGACATAGCTGTGTAGCGGGAAGTGGTACGTATGTTGACACGGCAAATATCAAGCAATTTCTATTTCGCTATAACGGTGAACTGTAAATTAATAAGAATCACGACAAACATCGTTTTTGTAAAGATGGACAGTAAAGAGCACGGGAAGTAAGGAGATATTGAAGCGGTGCACCCGCAAGTGTGTAATAGTAAATTTCAATTTAAGTTATTCGTGTGAGATGATAAACTACAGGCAGCGCTCATATGATCTCGACCTTCATGTCTTTTACATTCGAACAGTGTCTGACTGTCAAACTTTTTCGTCGCTTGTGTAAGAATGAATTACAAAGTCTTGCCGGCATATATCTGTGGTTGATAACGGAAGCGCTGGTAAATATCGCCACATGCATGATGCAACAATCAATACTTAAACGCTCTGCTGTAGCGATCGGTGAACTTTTAATACAAAGAAATGCCTTCGATCTTCGACATTGATTTCCGTCAAATCAGGCACACAGTCATCCCTCCATATTAGGATCCCCATCGAGGGAAAAATTTTAGTTTGAGGAACTCCGTGCCCCGCACCTAGCTGCACCACTTGGCTTTTGTTAGCTGACTCTATCTAATAGACTGAAGGAACAAGGTACCACAACAGCGCGCACCAACTACCTGAATCTGCTCTCAAATGGACTTGCCACAGTCTCGCATCGCCCGCCATTTTGCCTTTTTGCTTCCGTTCTACCTCGAGCATGTCAACAAATCAAACGCTTCTCATAATGAAGCAATAGCGTCTGGTCCAAATACACATCACACGCACACCGGACATCAAGTTGGCTCCAATGGAAGACTGTATTATATTGGAATTTGCATTTGGTTCAGTACAACGGCAGCAGAACGAATTCGCCAGGCACCAAACAATGCGTTTCTCTGCACGGGTTGAAAGCGCAATCGAGAGTTTTCTAGAATTTTTTTGGATAATATTGTCTCAATGACGGTAACGAAATTACCATAGACGAGATACTACTGATATAAGGTCGCTCAATCAGATCCGCTCAAATGCCAAGCGAGAACAAGCCGCGGCTATAGAATGGGTAGCTTGAAAAGTATAAAACTCGGAACGGCATCCACCGGCATTTCTCTACGGCGAGGCAAACACAATTGATCGCATTTTACCGGAAGTAAATCTAATGGAACTTCAAGAGCGATTGGCCGATAGCTACCACGGTACGTATTTAATGTTGACAAATCAGCTCTCTTCTATCGACCACCTCCAAACAAGACACTGGCAACGGTCAGTCGCAACGGAAATAAGTCAGAAGAGGATCGTATATCAGTCGCAATGTGCTGACATGACCAGCACCGAGAAGATGGATCGTTGTCATAGGCAAGTCGTATTAAGTACGAGCTTATCGCAAAGCCAAAACCAAGAAAATGAAGTTTGTTTACTTTAAAGATCAGACTGCGTGGCAAAAAGGCCAACTTTTGCTGAGTGCATCCGGCATTTTCGACGCCAAGATTTACGGGTAACGAGTTCTTTTTCTGCTGGAAAACACTTCGTGTCACTATGCCGCCCCTGGATACTACAATATCAAGCTGGAACTCTTGCTGCCAACCTGACAGCACACCCTTTGCAAGCGCTCGACGCATGTAAGTTTGGATTAATGGTCTCTTGACCAGCAATTTTCCTCACGCGTTTTATAATGATTGAGATGCTTTTATTATTTAAAGCGCGGTATAGAAAGAGATTTGTTTGATGGCTCCTGTATGCAATCCACACCAGAATCGACAAAATGTTGGATATCCGACAGGCTGTGCGCTTCGCGATTTTGAGTTGAAAGGAGGTATCCAAGCAAGTAATTCGAAAGTGCTTGATCAAAAGTGATATCGTGGGGATGTGACGATGACCTATCTTATCGAACTACTCGACTACAACAAACGCATTGATCGATTTATTGAGAACCAGCCGATCAGCTCAGTGAGGGCTCGACTTGCGGCGTCAGTGTCGACAAGTATATCGGCGCAGATGACGACGAGCCGATCCAGTGTGGATCATACACGATAGAGAATAGGTCAATTTAGAACGACAGTGATGGTGACAGTGCTAATGAGGTGACAGTTGAGCTATCCGAGCCTCTATAACGTTGTCTCCATCTTCCATCATTTCTTTCGCTACAGCACTATAGCGAAAATTATACCGAGAAGCTGGTAAGTGTCACCGAGCACGTTAATAACCAGCGCTCGATGCTAATGACTCAGTGTACCATGAATGTTATGGGGCACACCCTTGCGTGAACTTAACGCAAGGGTATCGTGCACAGACAAGCGTACACGAGGCAACCGAGGAAGCGGTAGGTAAGACAGCGGCAACACTGTCTTAGTGAAAAGTAGAACTGTTATATTAATATAATTAAGTCTTTAACTACTGTCTCTCTGTTTGACTTAACTTTATTATACTAATCTAACTGAGTGTATGAAGACGTCTCGTCAGCACTCCTTGCGCGCGTCTTGCGGCGATTGGTGGGTTGATATCATCAAGATATCAACCAATGAGCAGACTCTTTGGTCGACCCATCAATATCACCACCCTTGGTGATATTGTTAAAAGAATATTCAACATAATATTATTTATTGTCATTATCTTTTAAATGACAATTTCCATGTAACGGGCTGCCCCGTTACATTGCACCCCCCCTTAATTGATAGTCACCGTGTGACTATCAAAAATATGGCGGCCACCCGTTGTGCACCATTGGGACAGGGAGCACTTTTTGGGTCTGTTCCATACACTTTCCGCTTGACCTCGCATAGATAACATGTCTATGCGGGGTGACTCAAGACACGCACAGTGCTGTGCTGTGCCAGCCTCTGCGGCAGACGATTCGTCGTCTGCTGATTTTTTCTTCGCCTGCAGCAACAGGTGCTGCAGCTGCACGCGGTACCACACCGCGTGCGCATGATGACCTCGACGTAATAGTCATCTACTCTGGCGAGTCAGACGTGTCTGAATCGGGCAATGCGCCAGAGTCGTCTCGCTCACCGGCGACGCCACAGTGTTCGCCAAGGCCACTGCCGAACGAACGGACTCGTGGGTTTCATCACAGTCTGTTCGACAGTGATGATGATAATCAGGGTGGTGAGGAGTATTACTCCTTACCACCGCCGACTCGTGCTTCTTCGCACGAGCGTGATGACGATGACGTGAGCCGTCTTCAATCTGGCAGCCATGGTACCGACAGAGGTACCACTTCGAAGCGTGATGAGCCGAAGCCGTGGCGTCTGCCCGAACGGCTCATCAATGACTTGTCTCATGAGACAATCCAACACCATCGAATACCCTTATTCGATGCGACTGAGCTTCACGGCTTGAGTTCCAGCGCGAAGAACTTTCGCGCTGAGGAAGATTTTTATCTCGATGTCTTCCTTAGACATCGATGGTACAACAGCAACCAAAAGCGTGACAAAGCCTCGCTTTTGGCTGCGTGGAACGCGTTCTTCCAAAACGTCAAGAATTTTGGACGAGAACGGTGGCTCAAGAAACTTGAGGCGGTACGCCTCAGGTTCGAACGGCGAACGCCAACCGGTGCTAGGTACCGGTTGCATTGTTAATCGAGTGAGGCAGGCATTCCTTGCCTCACATGGGGAGACCCTTGTGCGAGTTGTGTTGACAACTTGCAGCGTGCACATAGGAATGTGTATTCCCTAGATTCGCCCTGGGGAAGGGCACATATCTCGGCTGAGATGCGGGACGCGATTGCAAACTTGCAATCTGTCTACAAGCGCCTAGGGCGCGTGTTTACCGATGGGCCCTCGGACCAATCGGATGAGTCTCGTCATACTGGCGGACTAGACCTTCAACGTCCATCAACAGCTGAGAGCGGGTCTCCCGGCTGTTCCAAGAGGGTGGATACCCCCGCCACTGGACGAGGTAGCTCGTCTTTGATCCTGAATCGTCACGTTGATTCAAGATACGCTCCACTAGAAAGCGTTGATCACCGTGAGCATCCACCAAAGGATGTGGTGGAGGAGGAAAGACCTCCTCCAGATGATTCGGCTCACCATCTCGACCCTTACGAGATGGATCGCGCAATCGATGAATTGCGCGATGACTTGAAGCACGAGCGCGACCGGCGCTACGCTTTGACTGATACCGTGCGGAAGAACCGCAAGGATCGCGAGGCTGATCGGACGAGAGATCGCGCCGATTATGCCACAGCGCAGCTTCAGGTCGAGCGGGATGTCCACTCCCTATTCGGCGAGCTGGCGACAGCTCGCGGGGAGATATCTCGTTTGAGCTCCGAGGTATTATATCTGCGCGACCAGACGGATCGTCTGGAGCGCGAACGCAAGAACTTGATGGATGTTATTGAACGTGGGGGCTATCTTCATCGGAAGAAGAAGGCTCGTACTTGACAATACGGCCTTAGCCTCCCCACGTAAAACGTAGGATGCGTGCGCATCTTACGTGGCAATTCGATCGTGTATGCATTGCTTTTGCGGTGCAACACTCGAAATGGTCCAATGTATTTCGGCAGTAGTAAACTACTGCCGACACTAGTGACCGCATGTCCAGGTAAGTTTACCGTAGACAGTAATACTAGGTCATTAACTTTAAATGAAAGAACATTTGCTCTTCCATTCTTGTCTGCGTTTCGTTTCTGGCGGTCCACCGCATTTGCGATGGAGTCCTGAACAAAACGGACTACCGCCTCTCGGGTCAGCAGGAAGTTCTCTGCTGACCCTTTGTTTTGTCTTTCAGTGCGCTTCGTGCGCACTACTAAGAGATTGTTCTCTTCTTCAGCGAGGTTGTCGTTTTCCTCTCTGGAATAATCGTTGACGTTGCTGAATATACCAGCATCGTCTAATCATCCGAGTCAATAATAGCGTCTCCGCTATTATTGAGGTGATTTTCTTCATCGATGTCGACCTGATCGACATAGGCATCATACGTGACGACGTTAGCGTCGACACGTGATGAGCAAGAGCCAAAACGGTTTTTGCTCGAGCGAGTCCCCCCCCTTATCCAAGAGTCACACTCTAGAAGGGCGGGTACACGTGAATGGAGTAAATCATTCACGTAAGACGGTGTGTGCTGTGTTGAAGCATGCACCGAATTGTTGATGGCGAATTCCACCGCGGGTAGTAATTCGCTCCAACTCGAAAACGAGTGGACACATCCTCGAAGGATCTCTTCGAGGACACGGTTCGCACGTTCCGTCTGACCATCTGTTTCTGGATGGTCAGAAGTGGACATCTTCAATCGTGTTCCGAGAGTACGGAACACGGTTTGCCAAAATTCCGCCGTGAACCGAGGGTCACGGTCGGATACGAGTTCACGGGGTAACCCGTGGAGTCGAAAGACCGTGTCTAGAAAGGCACGAGCACAACCTTGAGCCTTGATTGACTCAGGGACAGCAGCAAGATGGACCATCTTGCTGAATCGGTCCACAAACACAAGAATACCATTATTCTTGTGAGCGTCTTCGGGATACCCGAAGACGAAGTCCATTGAAACGGACTGCCAGCACTCTGTCGGAACAGGCAGAGGCTGCAATGGCGCACGGGATGAAGGACTAGGCTTCACCCGTTGACAAACCTCGCAAGCACGTATGTACTTGCGTACAAACTGATACTGGCGGGGCCAGTAAAAGTCGCGACTTACCGTGAGGTAAGTCTTTTCTCTACCACGATGGCCGCTTGTTGGGGCATCGTGACACTCATGCATGATGCGCAATCGCAAATCATGATGAGTGGGTACGACGACACGAGGCGTGTCGTCGGCAACAGCTGTATAGTACAGCAATCCGTTGCGTGTACTATACCGATCCGATGAGGATCGGTACAAAGCCGGTAAATCCCTCATGGATTTACTGGATGGATTCACCAGATGATCCATCAATCGCAGAAGATCCTTATCTTCCGCGTATGCCTTTCGTACGTCGTCAAGTAAACTTGACGACGGGACACTGACTGA
>CANTFL010001320.1:0-114615 GCA_947650285.1 Hyaloperonospora brassicae | reverse complement strand
GTCAACTTTCATAACCTCGAGACGACGCGCATGCGCCGTCCCGCCCACAGCAGCATGGAATTGCTGCTTTCTCATCAGCTATGTCTGTTGAGCACCAAGTTCACTCAACTGCTCGGCCTGTTGAGAGCCTTGCTGGTGAAGCAAGGCTACTTTCTCCCTCTCGAGAGCAAGTTCATTGTGAATGAACTTGGCGATAGCGGCATGTTGTTGGTCTCTGTCTAGAGACTCCAACATGGCGCTAATGGCGAACTCGCCTACGGTAGAACTCATTCGTTCTACCGCACTCCATTCGATGTCACTCAAATGGGTAAACCCTTCACGCGTGGCGTGAAAGGTCTCTTCATCATCCAACATATTCATGGTGGATGATGTGGAGGTGGTCGCTGGATGGACTACAAAGTGCTACCAGGTGTAACGGGGGCACACCCTTGCGTAACTTAGCGCAAGGGATTTGGGTGCCCCGACGGACGTACACGTGGCAAGCGAGGAAGCGGTAGGTAAGACAGCGGCAACACTGTCTTAGGGAAAAGTCGAACTGTTATATTAATATAATTAAGTCTTTAACCACTGTCTCTCTGTTTGACTTAACTTTATTATACTAATCTAACTGAGTGTATGAAGACGTCTCGTCAGCACTCCTTGCGCGCGTCTTGCGGCGATTGGTGGGTTGATATCATCAAGATATCAACCAATGAGCAGACTCTTTGGTCGACCCATCAATATCACCACCCTTGGTGATATTGTTAAAAGAATATTCAACATAATATTATTTATTGTCATTATCTTCTAAATGACAATTTCAATGGAACGGGCTGCCCCGTTACAGTTTTAAAACGATCTGACAATCACCGGTACACGCCTTTTGCGTCAAACTATATATAGTCAAAGCTCACATGCTGCACCCATTGTGGAAAAGAACATGATGGACGCTGGAGCTCTGAAATTTCGCTCTTTGGTATAAATCTATCCAGGTCACAGGAAGAATCAAGTTTTGAGGAATACGCGTACCTGCATCAGATGTTAAGAAATGAGTACGGGACAAAAATATTTTTTGTGGTTTGATTACAAAGGTATTACCGTAAATCGTAGTGTGTGGATGCAATTTTCTGGTGCTACTGACATGTTGAAAAGCAGGATGCGAGAGAAGGGCTGCAACGCCTGATCTCGCCTGTGAGTTAATAAGAACAAAGTGTGAAAGACGACATGAAGTGACAGATGAGAGGAGAAATTTAAAGCGCTCCCTACGCCGCCGAGTGTAGAGGCGCGGAAGATGTGCTAGCTCCGCTACATAAGCCGTTGCTACTACAAAGCTTTGAGCATATACTTATTAGCGTATCGCTCGTAAACGCGCTTCGATTCGATCCCATGCGTACGTGATGTGTGTATGACGTCCAAGCTCTTATGCGATTCGTTGCGATTCGTTTCCTATCCGAAGAGCGACACAAATGTGCGTATCTTCCCATGGAGGGAAAATATGCTAGATGGGCCTCGCAGGACACGTATGGCACTACATCCTGCAGGACTCGCTCCCATACAAAAGAGAGAGAAAATTTTGCTGCTAGGCAGTTTACCTATCGCCTTACGCACACTTGCAAGCACCCTTTCCTACAAGCTTCTAATGCAAAGCTCAATGTTGCGGTCTTCTACATGCAAGCGCGTTTCATCTCTATACTTGATGAATGTGTTGAGACGGGAAGTTGTGTTCATCAGTATATGGCGATGACGACGCCGTCGAGCGTACGACCACATTCCCTGGCGGACATGTTGCCAGTTCTGTGAAAACTGTGCAATTGCAAATCGACGTGAATCAGAACGTATCACGCTAGCTGTTGTTTGTCTAAGCTACCATACCCAATGCGATGTTAGCTTCATCGTGGGAGGATGCTTCGTGTCGACGAGGAAAACGAAAGTAATCACCGGGTAGGGGAACTTGCAGCCATCCTATTTACCTAAGTAGTGAACGACGCTAATAAACATTCGGGATACACACTCTGTGATTATGATGAGAAGGCGAACGAATTGTATGTCAAGATTGTGTGATTGACGATCTTGCAGACACAACACTCTCGCATCACCAGAGTAATTTTCATCAACATTACCAACCTTACCGATTCATGCTTATCTTCCGTCACAACCGGGTGGCAAAACACTCGCCTTCTATTATCTGCTCTAGCAGCTTTGGAGCAATCGTCGCGTAACTTGCCCCAACTGTCAATAGAACGAGTCAAGGGGGCCCCATGCGACAGCCGAGCCTGAAAGACCTGTTCCAAAACGTGCTCGCATTTTTGTTCGATGCGTCAAGTTGCAGCCATTTGTCACTATGTGAGCGCCTTGTCTACGCTTGTACCTTATAATTGACTCAACTCTTCGACAACAGTCGTCGCATCACCAGACGTAAGCTCGTTGTGCAATATAGCGCACATGATTAACAGTGTCAGTAGTAGATCATCGTCCTTTTTCGACACCTTCCAAGGGTTGTCTAGGGTTCGGCGCCAAAAGCGTCATGGGGACGCGTCCCAAACGAGATCAAATTTCCAACCAGGCATCTACGAGCTCGACAGCTCGCTCGCGATCGGATGAGGATGTTTTCGATAACAGTGCATTATATCAAGGACAGTTCTTAGGTCATCGTTTCTCGTGCACTCACGGCTAGGACGAAACGTATATGAGATAACCGTTCTTGCTCAACACAACAAGACAGGAGCACCGTGCGACGTCGTGGCACAGTCGTTCGCGATCCGTGAGACTAGTGACGGAAGGCATCTTGAGATCGAACTTCTCGAAGATTTGATCCACCGGCATGTTTCTTCGTCTACCCACGCGGCCATCAAAAAGCGCATTATCATTTGTCCAGCAGTTCTCACCACCACATTTTTAGACCTTAGCATCGAACAACCGTTGCTGAAGCTTCAATGTTCGTCGTGTGCGCAGTAGACAGGGCCGTGAGATGTGACTTATTTCCTCCTCATGAGCTCCAGGAGTTGATTGTATGATCAATTCCCTGTAAATTTTAGACCGCCTTTTAGTGGGAAGTAGTGTGCTTGAAGTCCATTTCGAAGCGCTGAGACAGCATTGTTGAGAGTGTATTCCTCAGGACGTGAGGACACCTTGGCGATCAGCCGAACAGTCTCATCAGCCACTCCCAAGATAGATGTATCTCTTCATCACTTACGGTGTGTTGCTAGGCTCACCAACTTGTACAGAGAGACGCCGTCTTGATTACTGAATCTGGTGCGGACGGCAGCTGAGATATCAAGTCCCATGGTCTAGGCCACTTGCGCGGGAGCGATAGAAATACGAAGTGAAGGAGGACCGCAACCACGAGCTCGATGGTCCTATACGGAGCATGTGCAGTCAAAGGGCCGTCGTATGGGGAGAGAAAGGTTATCTGATGAGTCAAGATGGGTGAAGTCGGAGTCAACCTTTCCGGGTTTGCAAGCTGTACGAATCGAAGGTTTACGCCATCACTTAACATACCGCAATGGTCAATTCGGACGACTATGACATACGACCTCTGTCGGACCCACGACTACAAACAAGGTCGACCATCTACTTGAGATACACAGATCTCTGCACTGCTTTACGAGGCAATGACAACAAGTTGGACAGCATTCATTCGCCAGTCCTTCGACTGCCTTTTTCTAGCGCCGCACGTGTCGCTAGTTGCCCACGAAATGGCGATGTCGCTCCATCTCTCGATGAGGTATGTTACTGGGTCGAAAACCCTGCTCGATCCTCTTTTTCTTGCCATGGTGCCGAGTGCATGCCTCCGCTCACTGTCACGTCTTGTACCGGTTCGCGAGCATCTATGGATGGTGCGTGACTACCGGTACAACGCCATCGGTCGTACTACCCCCGCCATCGGGCAACTAGCTGCCATTGTCCCTCGAAGGTGGTGCGTCGTGTCTCGTTTTGGCGGGAGAAAGCTTCCCGAGATTTAAATTGCAGTTTAAATTCCGCCAATCCGAGGCGTTGGCGCGCTAACGAAGAGGTTTGGTCGCAACCGTTTGGTCGCATCGTTGCAGAGCTCTTGACGTTGAACTTTTCCTGATGCCAGCAAATGAAGTGATCAGTCCAATCCGTTGCAAGCGGCAGCAGGCGCGACCACCACGCACAGCTGGCAGCATTGACGTCACGAACGCTCGCAGTCGGATCCACCAGCCGAGTCCGAACCGCACGGAAGCTGCAGCGGCAATGCTGTCGTTGTTATCCGGCCATCAGGGACTCAAAGGCGAGACGAGGTCAGCAGTTGCGTCCACAAAAGTAGAGCAAACGTGTGCACTTCGATGTGACACGAAGGCTGGAACGTCGGTCAAAAGAAAGGTCGAGACGGTGTGGATGGAAGCGGCAGACGCGGCAGCCGTGACCGAGCTTCCGGTAGCAAAGAGCCACGCAGAGATCGATCATCAGGAGGCGATCGACAAGCGCGGGACGGGCGAGATGGCAAAACGACGAGGGTCGCGGTCAAGTGGGGACCACAGTGGATTCTTTCCCCTGCGAGAGTACAATCGGAAGGAGAAGTCGCTCGGCCTGCTCTGTGAAAAGTACGACGAGGTGCTGGACGAGGTCGTGCTGTAGGTCAGTGTGTGTGTGACTCTCCTGACGTGGTGCTCGGTTGTGATTGCGTGATCAGTTTTCTACGACTGTATCAGGACGACAGCATCTCGGAAATCTGTTTGGACCAAGCAGCGCTAGAGCTGGGCGTCGAGCGAAGACGTATCTACGATATTGTGAACATTCTAGAGAGCATTCACCTCGTGAGTCGAAAGAGTAAGAACCTGTATCACTGGCACGGACTCGTTTCCCCTCCCGACGTCCATCAGCGCCATGAAGGTATGTCGAGTGTCCTTCACCTCAGAGCGGTCAATCGCGTGCGTGTCAACGTTGTCGAGTGGTGGTTGTGATGGATAGTTCGATATGAAGCAACGGTGCGCTAGTAGTGTCCAGCAGTCGTCTCTATTTGACGCGCTTGGAACAGCGTGCTCTGCAGTGAAACGTGAGCACACAAGTCGGTCGTTCCCATAGCTCGATGTGTGTGCTTGTCAGAAGGAGCTCACAGAGATACGTCTATGCCATTCAGACGACCGACGGAGAGGCAAGTCGTTATCCAAGTTGAGTCAGATGTTTGTCCAGTTGTTCCTTGGAAAGGTACGCTACAGTCACGGGGTCAAGGAAGCGAAGACTAACACTTGGAGTTCCTGTCCACAGGAAGACTGCATCATTCCGTTGGATCAAGCTGCGAAGCAGCTCATCCAAATGGAAGATAGCAAAAGCGAAGAGGACCGTCTGTTGAAAAGTGCGTCGTGGCATCACTCTCCAGATCTCGTCGCCTGTGTTCACGCTGCCTTGTGTGTGTCTTGCTATGACAGCCAAGATTCGCCGACTCTATGACGTGGCCAATGTCTTGGTCAGCGTCGGGCTGCTCGAGAAGCTGCAGCTGTCCAGCTCTCGGAAACCTGTTTTTCGGTGGAAAATGTGTAGCGCAGCACTGGTTCCTACACGTTCAACAGCCGATTCCACGCACAGTAGAGACGACATGCACGAAACGTCAGCTCAGCATCTCCCTGACGGCACTGTCGACGTGAAGACGGAAGTGCTGTCTTCTGGCGCTGAAGTCCATCACGTGCACGTCGTGAAGTCCACTGAGTCGTGCGAGAACGACATGTCCGATGACTGCAGTGACGCTTTCTCCGCATGCGGACGCTGCCGTTCAAAGCGAAAGCAGACCAGTCAAGATGGGAGTGACGTCAGCACGTCGGATGGCGAGTCATTGACCAAGCGCAATCGTCGGAGCGTGGAGAAGGAGAGCGTCGGGAATTGCTCGTCTCAATCTACGGATGAAGAGAGCGTTGGGTTGCTTCGAATGGACGCCAACAACGAGCCCGTCCACCCCCAAGTCGTTCTCTGCGAACAGCAAGAACAAGTGAAGCGCTACATGCAGCGCTACATTCGTGAGTACGTCGACTACATGACTGTGCACCCGAAACCTCTGCACTCTGCTTGCAGTACCAGCGGGACCGAAGCAAGCGGCGACGTGCTTTCACCTTCAGCGTCCAAGACGATCACTGCTAGTGCTGCTGGTCCAAGTGTCGCAGTCAGCCTCCCGTCACTTGCCGAAGATATCCGGGACTCGCTCTTGACAGAGAGTCCGCAATCGCTCGCCATCCTCGACGCAGCGCAAGCCGAAAGCCGCCAGCCTCAGCACCTCACGACGTCTTCGATCGCCAGTGAGTCTGATGCCGAGACGAGCTCGAGGCGATTGATGTGCAGCACTGGCAAGAGGAGAGCATTGGACAGCTCCGTCTGAACATCCGCCGGTTGCAGTTTCGACGCCATCGACACTAGCGATGGCCGCCAAAGCTCGTCGGGGCTTTTCAACCGCTCTCGCCCTTGTAACATCTATGGACACCCACGACCACGCGACCGTCAACGTGCTGACGCTGGCGTTACACGACGAGCTGGTTGGTCGTCCGACGCACTTCGTCCCTCCCCTCGATTGTTTTTTTCTGTATTGTAACTTGTAAACGAACAACGTCGATCCAAAAGTGTCTGTCCCGCCGCGTGCGCGCAATACATTTCGATCCCAGCAAAGCACGGAAAGCACCAGACAGAAAGGGCAGCAGTGGACAAGAAGAGCGCCGCCGGCGGAGGATGAAAGAGGCCACGCAGCGACCGGCCGACATGGCTACAGCTCGACCACCGACAGCGAGTAGCACGACGTCGCCATCAGCTGTAGCGGCCGACAGTTGTGCGCGCCGCAACGCGCACACGCGGGCGCCAGCGCTCCCCGTGGGCTTCTTCGACGACGCGGCGGCCGACGCCAAAGCGCGTCACGTGGACGTGCAGCAGCTGGCAGCGACGCAGCTCGCGTCGGACTGGGAAGCGTTCCAAGAGTTTGCCGCAGAGGTGGAGCAACGAGCGGTCGAGGAAGAGCGCGTGCAGGTGCAGGAGACAAAGGAGCGCGAGGCCGTCGACGAGCTCGAGAACATGCAGTACGTGGACAGGTACCGCGTGGCGCTCGAGCGTGTCGCGCGTCTGCGCAGTGGAAAGAAGACGGCCGAGAAGAGGCACGTGGACGAGGCGAACGGCGACGTCGGTGCAGTAGATGACGACGACGACGACCTTGAGGCACCAGGCGCCGGTATCGTCCAAGCCGCCGTGCGCGAGTTCCAGCACAAGCAGAAGAAGAAGAAGAGGAAGCAGCAGCAGCAGCAGACGAGCAACAAGCAGCAGAGGGAGCAGGTAGCCAGCAACGACCTGGACGAGCTGGACTTGTGCAACTGGAGGTCTCGCGGCCTGTGAGGGTATACGATTAGCAGACAGGTAGACGACCACTAGACACAGACAGAGAGAGAGAGAGGGGCAGATAAAGAGAGACCACGTCGCTGGTCGTGCACCACCACGTTATGCAACTCGAGCGTTTGCAGCTCGCGTGTTATTCTTGAGGACACGGGCGCCCGTGTGTCTAGACGAGATGGACGATCGCGTATAAAATGGCGCCGCACCCGATCATCAGCACGGGCGTGTCCATCGTGTGCGGGGCCGTGGCCTCGGCGTACGCCATCGTCGGCGCGAGAATCAGCATCGACAGCAGCACCTGCCAAAAGTTGTCAAACGCCGCGTACTGCAGCGCGGGGAACACGAGCCCCGAGACAAACACGCAGGCGCTGCCTTCCCAGCTCCGCGTGTACTTGTTGGGGGAGAAGCAGCTGCGGGTCTTGTACTTGTGGCGGCCCCACGTGATGCCCACGGGCTCGGCCAGGCCGTCGCCAATGCCCGTGATGAACACGAGGATGAACGTCAGCGCGCCGTGGGCAGCAAAGAGCCACTTGAAGAACATGAGGATAAACATGCCGGGCGCAATGTTGCCGACAATGATCCACTTGAGCGTGTGCGGACGGTCTTCCGGCCGGTCGAGCGAGTTGAACTGCAGCATAAACAGCTTCGAGTGCTCGCGAATGGGCTTAATCAGCACCAGAAAGCCCAACATGGTGAAAAAGTCCCCCACGCGAGCGCCAGCGGCCCGGCGTGGTCGGCTTTGATCACGAGCGGCACCATGTAGGCGGCAAAGTGCTGCAGTTTGCGCGTGTAGTTGACCTTGAACGTGGACGATTTGTTCGTCATGATGTAGCCCTTGTCGTCGACGTCGCAGAAGCAGCGGCAGATGAGGCCGCCCACGAGCGACACGGCCATCATCACCACGAGCTTGGGCAGCTGCATGAGCCAGAACCGCGGCTCCGTGAGCCACGCGCGCTCGTACACGACCGTGAGCACGAGCATCGCGACGCCGTAGACGCCCATGCCCACGAGGAACGCAAAGTCAAACGTCGAGTACCAGTGCGCCTTGTAGTCGCCCGCGACTTCGCCCTCTTCGACCAGCGACGTCTTGATCGCCGTGATGGGCTGCGGCGCGCTGCCGTCCGTGGCGCCGTAGCCAGGGACTGATGCGCCGGTGGTCCGCAGCGGAAGCGGTGTCGGCACGCGCCACACGAGGCGCAGCATGACGTAGCACAGCACGAGCGCGGCGACGGGCAGCACAGCGATGGTGACGCCCTGGAGCTGGGTCATGTTCTCGGGCCACTCGAGCGGCGCGGGCGGCGCGACGGCCGGCGCGATGGCATTGGTGTCTGCCATTGGGTAAAAAGGGATCGCGTGGCCTCGACGGGGGCGACGGGTCAGTGGCCAATGTGCGTCGAGTCGCGAAAGATTAAGAATGAGGTGGCGGGCGCGACGAGGCGGGATCTTGGCTACTTAGGTGAGACCAGTGGAAGCGGGGCGAACTGCAGGGTCGTGGCAGGGAGTGGATACTTGATTGAGAGTGATGGGAGTGCAGAACGGAGACTGTCCAAACGAACGAGTCGATCGATCGAGGGGTTGTTTGGTGGACCACTCGATTGCGCGTCGGGGGTTCTGTTTTGGGGATGGGACCGGCAACTTCAGCGAAATACGAATGCGCAAAACGGGTGGCCAACGCGCACGCGCACTTTCTCGAACGCCGGTGAAACGCGTCTTGACGTGGACACGAGCGTCTGCAGGAAGCGAAGAGACGGAAGACGGGCCCTCGGGCGCCGTCTGTAGTTCGTTGGTCCAAGCGCTTTTTCTCACTTGCTGTTTTTTGCGTGACGGTCAATCGAATTGAGTTTACAGACACAGCTTTTGCCTACAGCGTTTGAACCTGCCCCGTCGTCTTTGCGTGCCAGCACAACAGACGCGCACTCGTATACAAAGGCCATTCAATGCCTCTATCGATCCCATTTGTGCTTGAACGAGCTCGAGTTTGGAAGCCTTTGGAGGTTCCAAAGGTTCAAGAGGCCGAGTCCCCACGCACAAAAGAGCGCGACCAAATGAGTGTAAGCGGCGTAACTCGCTCACTCAGAATGCAAATCGATGCCAGTGACGTGACGTCTGCCGCGTCGACGGACGGTAGTCGCCAGATGCGCTACCGGAATCGAGTGGGAATGTTCTTGCAGGACATGACGGCCTCATTGTCCATCGGGCCAAACCCTACGCCCAGCAGGGAACTTGGCCAACGAAGTTCGATTGCTGAGACTGGAAGGGTCACGGAGCGACTTTTGCCCTCGACTCTACACTGCCAAGTGAGGACCTGCTGCGGTGGTCAGAAAGTCGGCCACATTCAGTATCGATTCCTGGCGTTTTCCAGGAAGAGCAAATCCAAATTAGGCTACAGCGGGCACACATCTGACATGCAATCACGAAGCGTTCGCGCAACGAGTACCAAGTCATCGAAGCTTCCGCCGTCCCTACCGGCTGCCCGCCCCGCAGACGCTACAGCGACCGCACCATATGTTTGCTGAAGTAGCCAATCGTCAAGCCATGTTCTGAGGCAGTACGGAGCGGCTCGAAAGATGCCTGTATACATAAGCAAAATATCCCAGGATCATGGGACGCCGCATATTGTCTTACGCCTGAAATACTTATACCGCTGAAGCAGATGACTGCATGTGGCCACATCTTCTTCGAGATTAGATCTCGTAAGATTAAGGACTCGGTCGTCGATAGGCATAGATGAAAACTGCGCAGCTATGCAGGGCAGACCTTATCTCGGTGATCGCCTGCAAGGGCTAGAGTCGTTGTTACAATGGCAAGACTTGACCGGTTGATGCGTAAAACGCAATCACGCAGCTCTACTGCGTGCCCAGTCAACCAGTGATAAAGTTATTGAATAAACAATTTTCCCAGTCAACCACTGACATTCTCTACATGCAAGCCGCTAGCGGTGAGCTACAAACCAAAGCTGCCGTAGTAATCGACGTGGATCAAGTGCTGCACACGTGGTCCCCGTCAAAACACGAGACCGCGTGGTTGCAGGGTCGACAAACTAGAAGACGAGGCAGTGCTCGTGATGCAGCAGAAACTTCTGTGTTTCATGCACTTAACACATCTACATCAGGCAGCTCTGCAAATGTCAAACGTGGTGGTCCGCACCTGTCTCAGTGTCCACGTCGCGAAACCGTTGCGTCTGAGATGCGCGCTGGTCGCAAACTCAAGCGTCATGCACTGGAGTGTTTGTTTTCTCTATACTTTGCGGGTATCGCCCAAGGTCTGCATTTCGAGAGAGATAGTTACTGATAGAAATCTACCGAACTAGTCGGCAGCAAAAATGAAGTCGTCGATCAATTTAGTAACTCGAGCCCACCCATTTCTAAGTATTCCTTCTCAGAGGTTCGTCAATTTATTCATATTGTACTGGGATTCGATTGCCAAAAATTCCCTAAAAATTCCCTAAACGCGACCGTCGCATTGCGGTAAAAAAAAATAAAGCGGCCAAAGCGACGCCGTCACGCGCCCGCCCCTCTCTCCCTCTCTCCGCCATGTCGACGATCGCCCGGCGCGCCCGCCGTCGCCCACTGCTGCGTGCGCTCTACAGCTCCACCGGCACGGGAAGCGGCGGCTTCTCGTACCCCGGCGCGCGCTCGCTCGAGCAGCTCGTCAAGCTCGAGCGCCTCCGGCACGAGCCGCCGGCGCAGATTTGCCACCTGTGGCAGCGCTTCCACGCCGACAAGCGCGACGCCGCCGCGACGACGCTCGTGGCCAGTGCGTATCAGGAGCTCCTCCGGCGCGCAGCCGCTGCGCCGTACCTGCTCGTGCCCGTGTACCGCCAAGAGGGGTACGTCAACCTCTTGAGCCAGTTCCAGCAGTCGTGTTTCCTGGTCACGTCTTTGGAGGCGTTCCAAGCGGACGCGGGCACGGCCCAGCCGTGTGTAGCCATCTCGCTCTACGACGACTTGCTCGCGGACAAGGGCTTGACGCTGCTCCGGGCCGATGTGCTGCACATGGTGGACAAACCCGAGTCGCAGCTGGTGCTGGAGCAAGTGCTCCGGTGCTACACGCGCGACGAGCTCTACGCTCACGTCGACATGCTGAACAACAGGCCGAACGACTTTGACTTTGAAGCCTATCGGCTCGTGCTCAAGACCGACAGTGAGCAGCACTCGACACGCGAGTAGACCTCGACACGCGGGGGGGGGTGAACAAAACGGATCAATCTCTTGGCTTACAACATGTCTCTCTCTCTCTCTCTCTCTGACTCTCTTGACGTTTGCACGCAGGTACGACAGGTTCCCTGTCTTTGTCTACAGCGGCTACTGCTGCTGCTGCGCTTTCTGCGCCGCCTGAGCCTCTTTTCTCTTGGCGTGCTCCGTCTGGAAGAGCACGAGGGCCTGTTGCGTCGTCGCGTCCGCCTCAAGTCCCAACGCCTGGTACTCGGGAGCGTATGCTTGGGCAAAGCCCTGGAGCGAGCTCAGGAAGAACTCGACCTCGTCCACCTCGTCGAGCAGACTAATGTAGTCATCGTCGCCTTCGTCGTCATAGCTAAACTGACCCTCCGCTTCCTCACGCAACTGACGCAGTATGGCGTAGTACTGGTCATCCACCACGTCCTCGGCATCTTCATCGGAGGCGTAGCCACCGTTTTCTAGCAGCCCCTCGAGCTGCTCACCTTTCTCACCGTCGCTCTCGGCCTCCTCTCCATCTTCCAAGATGCCGGCAGGTGGGTTCTGGATGGCATCGACGAGCACCTTCATGGCAGCCTGGATCAGCTGCTTGATGTGAGGACGCAGCGCAGTCGGAATCTTGTCGCCAGGAGCACGAAGAATCGACATGGTGCCCAGCACAAACAACTTGCGGTCCAGGTAGTTGTCGTATCGAGACAAGTCACTCAACCAGATCTTCAACACGCCGTCCGCAGCGCCGAGCGCGTTGAGGGCATCGAGCGTGAGCGCCGAGTTGTAGTGCAGCAGACTGCTGAACACGCCCAGCAAGTTGCGTGCGGTCGAGTCCACAAGCGGCTCTGCTAGTTTCGTGCACACCATGTGCGTGATGGGTGGAATGCACTCGTCCACCTTGCCAAAGAGGTTGTGCAACAGCGAGTACAGCAGTCGGCAGGCAGCGCACAAGTCAATCTCCTGCACGTTTTCGCCGTCAAAGACAGTCTTGGCCATGTTGTACACGAGCTCCAGATAGCGCACGTTCGCGCCAGTAGCTGGATCCACGACCGAGCCCGAGAGAAAGCCGTCAATGTCACGACCGACAAAGTTGTCAATGACCGGCACAAAGTTCGTCAAGTAATCCGACGCCCAGTCGTTGAAGCTCGCGAAAATAAGCGGAAAGAGGTCCCAGAGCTGCGGTGCGATCTTCTGGCTGTAGAAAGCTAGCGAGCCCAGGATGTCAATGCCGCTTTCCATGTACTCGACAAAGTCGAGATCAGTGAGGATCTTGCGAATGACCGACGCGAGCGTTGGCACCATCAGAGCGTACAGCTCCGGGTGGTTGTGTATGCTCATGAGGATCGTGTTGATCGCGTCAAGGCACGACACTGCAGCAAGCGAAGCGTCTTCGTCTTCTTCAGCCACAGCAGTAAACTGTCCGAAAAACTCGACAAACTTCGCCACAAGCTGCAACGAGAACGGCCCGATCTCCGATGAGAAGCGGTCGATAATGTGCTCGAGGGCCACAACGACCTCGTCGTTGCCTATCTCGTCCATGAGGCTGAAAAACTGCTCGAGGATCTGTGGCAGACGCGGACGAAGCACTTCCACAACGGTATCCGAGTGCGGGTACATTACGACAAAACGGATCGTCTTGGCGGCCTCGATGCGCACGGGCAGCTCTGGGTCGAACATGGCATCGAGCATGCCGTTGACAATGCGGATCAACGTCTGCTCGTCCTTGAACCGAATGCCTTCAATGTACTTGCGCGAGAAGACCTTGCAAGCGCGCAAGCGCAGGAAGCCGTGCGGGTTCGCAAACTCGGGCAGAATGTGCGTCACAATCATGGACTCGACCTGGTCCTTGTGCGCCTTTGACTTGGTCAACACACCGTCCAGCGAAAACAGGGCGTGCAAAGCAGCGTCCTTCTGGATGTAGTTCTTCTTGTCGTCCGGAGCAGAAATGTACGCGTTCAAGATGTTGGTGTAGAACGTCAGCACGTTCGGCAAGCAGTCTTTCCCGCGCTTGGTGCACAGGTCCGCCAGCAAGTTCGACGCGGCGTACACGGGGTCGAGAAAGTCCTCAAACACGTCGTTTGTCTTGCGCACAAACTCGTGCGGGTCTTCTGCCCATAGCTGCAGATCCTTCGGCGTCAAACACAGCACTGGGTGGATGACCTCGAACAGCAAGAAACCAAGGTGCGGCTTGATCAGCTTGTACGTGACAGCCGAGTCCACTGCCTCTTGCATGAACACCAGCGCAAGCTGCACTGCGCGGTTCGTGCAGAATCGTCCGCTTTTCCGCAGCGCAAGCGTCTCCAGCACGCAGGGCAGCAGGCCGGGCGCGATCTGGTTGCGGAACACAGTGCTCATTTGCACGTGCTCTTCTTCGGCTTTCTTCGGGTTGCCGTAGCGCGTATAAAAGCGGCAGAGTATCTGCAGCGCCCACTTCTTCAGTACCCACCACGTCCACTTGCCGCGCTCTTCTTCGTCAATGGGCTGTCCAGCCGGCTCGCCACCCTCGCTTGCTTCCGGCAGTGGCTTGGCAATGATCACGCGGAAAATGTCCATCCACGCCACCACGAGCTCAGTCTGCGCAAGGTATGGCGGCAAGCTCGTCTTGATGCAGGACCAATAGGTCTTGAGGATGAGGTGCATCATCTGCGCCGCCTCGATCGAGTTGTTGGTCTGCATCTGCACCATCATGTTCTGCAGCATGGGGAACACCACCTTCACGAGCTGGAAAAGCGGCGCGAGACGGTCATCGGCACGGTACTCAAAGTTCTTGACCACTCGACGCAGCGCCAGGAGCGCATTGATGATGCGGCTCGCTTCCCCGCTCTGCACGTTCTTGCAAATGTCGTCAATCAATGTCGGCCACGTCTCCTGCAGTCACATTGCAACACGCACACACGCACACATCAGAGCACATCAGATCAGCGACTTTCACGCACTGCCAGACTCGATATCTCGTGGCAATGTATGTGGCTACCGGGAAGTCAAAACGCGCAATGTGCGCGACGGTTTCGGCCAAGAGCGCGCGAATGCTCGAGTCCTGCGAGACGAGAAGCGCCTCGAGGGCGTTCTGGCGACCAAGTGCCTTGTCTGCGGGACTAATGACCTGCACCCACTGACTGTCCGGGCCATCGGCGCCCTCCCAGTACTTGTGGACCAAGTTCTTGAGCGACACGGCAGCGGCCTGGCGGATCTCCCGCGTCACGCTGGCCTCGACCGTGATCTGCACGAGCAGCTGCACCGAGCCCGGCACCGTGTGCAGCCCTGCAACAGCGTCTTCGGCAGCTTTGCGCGCCGCCTCGTCGTTGCTGAACGTGTGCAGCAGGATGTTGTGGAGGCTGGCCACGTCCATGCTTGGCGTGTCGCGGCGCAGAGAGAGCTCTTTTTGGCTGGTTGAGGTGGAAGCGGACGCGCGGATCGAATGAGAGCCATTGTTTTTCAGAGGGACTTGCGCTGGGCGGACAAAGAACAGGACGCGTCGCGCGTGACGTGAGTGTATTTAATTGATACCAATTTGACTGGCCTAGAGCACGTGGACAAAAACGGGCTGTCATCTCCTCGCCCTCGACCATTCTGTCGTGACATGGCTTCGTTTTTGCCGCGATTCGGCCAATCAGATCCACATGATTACGTCGACGCACGGCGCAGTGACAGCGACACTCGTGTTGTCCGTCAACGGTCGCAGTAGTGACAGTAGTGATGATGTCTCTCTGCACCGTTTTAGCACCTACCGCACGCACACACACATATCAGACGGGCCGCCGTCGTCGCAACTTGGACCCGCGCGAAGAGTGACGACTGCCGTCGTAGACACTGCTATGGTTTGTAGATCAGTTGGCTACGCTTTCGGTTGGTACATGTCACGTCGCACGCAAGGCACAATTGGACTGTCCTGCCCTCTATGCAGTAAGCTTAAAAGTTGCACGTCGATCTAACTTGATCGGGCGACCACGTACGCCGCACGAGGTCGATTGACAACAACAACAACAACACAAAACGTCGAAGGCGAAGCGTAAATATATGTAATCTTCAACGACGAAGATCTAACTAAATCTCACCACTACAAATGCAAGCGAAAACTAGCGACCGGCGCGACCATGCTGCGCCCAGCACCACATCGGTACTCCGCGTCGACGACAACTTGCAGCGGGCTTAGTCCACTTCCTCCATCGTGCTCTCCTCCTCGTCTTCGCCCTCTAGCGGTGGCAAGTCCTCCATTGCCTCGTCAGCAGCTTCGTCGTCATCGTCAATGCTCAGGCCAAGCTTGATAAGGCGGTGGATGCGGTTGGCAAACGTCGTGGGCTCGTCCAAGCTGAAGCCCGACGTCAGCAAAGACGTGTCGTACAGCAGCCAGATCAAGTCCTTCACCGTCTTGTCGCTCTTGTCAGCCTCAGCCTTCTCGCGCAACGACTTGATAATCGGGTGCAGCGGGTTGATCTCCATCGTCTTCTTCGAAGACATGTACGACGACGTGCTGCTGTCACGAAGCGCTTGCGCCTTCATGATGCGCTCCATGTTGGCAGACCAGCCGTACTCGCCCGTCACCAGCACACACGGCGACTCGACAATGCGGTTCGAGATCTCCACCTTCTCCACCTTGTCGTCGAGCACCTCCTTCATCAGCTTGCACAGTCCCTCCGTAGCGGCTTTGGCTTCCTCGAACGACTTCTTCTCGTCCTCCGACTCCTCCATCTTGAGGCCCTCCTTCGTGGCGCAGATCAGCTTCTTGCCCTCGTACTCCTTGAGCTGCTGCACAGCGTACTCGTCAATGGCATCCACCATAAACAGCACTTCGTAACCCTTCTTCTTGAGCTTCTCGATGAACGGCGAGTTCTCCACCGCCTTCTTGCTCTCGCCCGTCACGTAGTAGATACCCGGCTGGCTCTCGGGCATGCGCGTGATGTAGTCGTCAAGCGACGTCACCTCTTCGCCCGACTTGGTCGAGTGGTAGCGCAGCAGCTTGGCGATCTTGGTGCGGTTCGTCGAGTCCTCGTGGATGCCCAGCTTCAGGTTCTTGCTGAACGCCTCGTAGAACTTGTTGTACTTCTCATTGTCCTCGGCGAGCTCGGCAAACATCTCGAGACACTTCTTCACCAGGTTCTTCTTGATCACACGCAGGATCTTGTTCTGCTGCAGCGTCTCACGCGAGATGTTCAGCGGCAAGTCCTCCGAGTCGACCACACCCTTGACGAACGACAGGTACTCGGGCATGAGGTCCTCGCAGTTGTCCATAATGAACACGCGACGCACGTACAGTTTAATGTTGTTCAGTTTCTTCTTAGCACCGCCTTCAAACATGTCGAACGGCGCGCGCTTGGGCGTAAACAGACACGCCTTGAACTCCAACTGACCCTCCACCGAAAAGTGCTTGACGCCCGCGTGCTCCTCCCAGTCGTTCGTCAGCGACTTGTAGAACGACGCATACTCCTCGTGCGTCACGTCTTCCGGCTTGCGCATCCAGATGGGCTTCTGGCTGTTCAAGTGGTTCCACTCGTGCGTCACCTCCTTAATCTTCTTCGTCTTCTTCTTCTTCTCGCCCTCCTCCTCGTCCTCCACCTCCTCAACCTTGGGCTTGTCCTCCTCGCCCTCCTTCTCGTCCTCCTCCTCCTCGTCGTCCGTCACCTCCTTCTCCTCCGTCTTCTCCACGTACAACTTGATGGGAAAGCCGATAAACTCCGAGTGCTTCTTCACCAGGTCCTTGAGCTTGCGCTCCTCCAAGTACTCGAGCATGTCCTCCTTGAGCTTCAACACAATGCGCGTGCCGCGCAGAATCGGCTCCGACGTGTCGGGCGTGACAGTAAACGAGCCGCCGGCCGCCGACTCCCACACGTACTGCTCGTCGTCATTGTGCTTCGAGTGCACCACGACCTTGTCGGCCACCAAGTAGGCCGAGTAAAAGCCCACGCCAAACTGGCCAATCATGCTAATGTCGGCGCCGGCCGCCAGCGCCTCCATGAACGCCTTCGTGCCCGACTTGGCGATCGTGCCCAAGTTGTTAATGAGGTCGGCCTTCGTCATGCCAATGCCCGAGTCCTGGATCGTCAGCGTGCCATTGGCCTTGTCGGGGATCACCTTAATCTCGAGGTTCTTGTCCGTGTCCAGCACCGACGCGTCCGTGAGCGACGAGTAGCGGATCTTGTCGAGCGCGTCCGACGCGTTCGAGATGAGCTCGCGGAGGAAAATGTCCTTGTTCGAGTAGAACGTGTTGATGATCAGACTCAGGAGCTGGTTGATGTCGGCCGAGAAGGCAAACGTTTCGGCTTCGGCTTCGGTCGGGGCGCTGCTCATGGTCGTGGAATCAGATGACGATGGGGCGAGTTGCGGCGGGGGGGAAACGAGTGCGGTCAACTACTGACTGACTGACTGAAGTGTGCGCGATGCGGATAATTGAAAAGTGAGCGACTTGGGGGGACCGGCGGCGGGCGGTGGCGGTCAGCCAACCGGGCGGTGGCCCCATCTAAACCAGGCGATCTTTCGGTTGGTGTGGGGATTAGAGCCTCGAAAACGCCGTCGAAGGTTCCATGGCCGTGTGCGAGAGGCAGGGCGACAGGGATACTTTGCGGCACAATTGCGGCGAGACAGGAGGGCAGACGTGTCGAAGTCGCCGAATCTTCTAGATTGCGCCAATGGCTACCGTTTGTAGCCGGGACATTTGGCGGAATGAAGTCTGGCAGGTTTGGGGCGCTGGCGTGACTGGCGAACACCACAAAGCGTCGGATGGTATTAGTTTCTACGTCTCGATCGCACCACATGTGTCGATTCGTGGCTTGTCGATCTGTCGAATGGCTGCGTGGAAAAGCGAATGTTCGAGACATAGACAATCGCTAACAACACCACGACAAGGTCGAACGAGGGCCCTGAAGATTGAGGCGACGAGTTGTATTGATGGATACAGGACGTGAGGATCTGACTAAAGTCGGATAAGACTTAATGGACCATTTCAAAAAGAGATGCAATCGTTTTGCTAACTCGTGGGCACGCACGATCGCGAAACTGCAAGTTCAATGTCAAGTTCGACTTGCACCATCCACTGACTGCACTCAGTATGTTGCAAGCCCGAGCAGGTTCTTCTCTTCTGTCGTCCATTTAGCTACTCTGCTACGGAGTAGCACCTCAATGCACTCACGTGCAACACACACTGTTGACAAGAAGAGTCTAGATCGTCCAATGTCAATGTGACCTTTGCAGCTGTAGACGCGAAGATCGACCACCACCACCAGTGCTGCGATTGTATCACGTCATTTCAAACCCAGCGTTGGATGAGATGGAGGTGAGCAACTTGGCCCGAAGCACCTTGTACGACGAATACGTAGGTAGTTTGAGCGTATTGAAACAGGTCGAGGAGCTTGGCAGCAACTCCTCGTCGCGTCGAATCGGGATCTTCTGCACGCAAAACTGAGGTGTGAGCGATGCAAACCCGAGCGACGGCGCGCGCTGGCAACTCGTGGTGAAGCGTAGAAAAGCTGCTTGCTCGGAAGGGCTGAAACTGGCTACGGCTTGCCATAGCCACGACACCCGTTTGTCCAGCACATAGTAGCCGCCAGCGTAACGAGTGTTGACCCGGAGATCATCGACGTCGATCTGGCCGCTCTTGCCCGAAATGAGCACTTGGAGCTCGGGCTCGTTGAACATTTGGAGCCAGCGCGGGTTAATGAGATCGGATAGACCCAAGCGAAACGCTGAGCACTGTTCGCGCGTTTGTGTGTTGAGGTAGTAGTTCGCAACCAAGTGAATGTAGCGCGTTTTGTTTTGGTTCGTCACGGGCACGTTGCCTCCGCCTGGAATAATCTCAATCTCCTTTTGCTCGCCGAATGCGTCTTGAACAATCGTGTGAGTCAGCCCTAGATCCTCGATATCGCCGTCGTACGACTTCAGGAACATCAAATTCTGCTCGACATAAACCACATGCAGGTCGCATTGTTACATACACGGACTCGGCTTTGTTGCAGTGCAGCGCAGACGTACCTTATAAATTTCAGGGTCCAGTGATGGCAATTCGTTCAGCTGATTGAACGAATGCAGCAGCTTGGACAGAAAGAAGTGCGCGAACTTAGGCTGGACCACAATGCCTTCATACAGCGCCTTTCCAAGGATCCGGCCGACAAACTGGAACATCGTCAAGTGATCGCTCTCGCGCGTGAAGTGACTCGAGGCGGAGTTGGGGTTGGGATACAGCAGCTGATCCTGCGTCGTCAGGAAAAGCCCGTATTGCAGATCAAATGCAAGCGTCGCCAGGTCTTCCCAAAACTCTTTGAAGAGTCCTCCCGCATCGATGCCGACTTCTTCGCGACCGGCAGAGTTGACGAAAACCACATTGATTCGCTTTTTTAGACTCGTCCGAATCGTGTTGAGTTTCCTCAAACCGTCTTCCAGGACAGCACCGCGACGAATACGAATGCGGTACACAGAGCTGCTCTCATTTTGATGAACCTCTTTGTCAGCCTTGACTAGGCGCTGAAACAGCTTGACCCGGTCAGGAAATGGCACAAGGTAAGGCATCGACTGGATCAGCTTGTTGGCTCGAGGTGTGCCGAGCAACACCTCGTCGATCAGCTGACGACTATCAAGCTCCGCAATGATCCTGCAATAGACAGACTCGTTACAGATATGCCATAAGTCTATCCTACTACCATAATACACCGTACCAGCTCGAGACGTTGCAAAAAGGCCGGCGAGAGCACCGATTGTACAGCACTCTCAATAAACGGGTACCCGCCTCAACGACAAACATACCAAAGGCGACTGAGTTCGAAGACGGAGCAAGATCGGCATGCGTCCAATATGCCTCGTGCAGCGCATGCTTCAGACATAGAACGATGCGCTCAATCTGGTACAGGGGAAGTGGATATTCTTGCTCGTACATCTATAGAACGCAACAGTCGCAGGACAATCAGTGAGGATGCATCGAGAACAGGTACCAAACCACGAAGAAAGAACGAGTAACTGTGTCCGATGTTATTGCACAGATACACGTACCTCTTCATCATCCACGACAATCAGGAGGTGTTCGTAACACATACAAAACAGCGCCAGCATACACACATACGGGTCTGAACTTCGGGCATGCAACATATCCATATTCTGCCATGACTGTGGGTTAAACTTTTGCCGGTGTGGCGGTATCCACGCATACGAAGCGCACCTTGATAAAATCGTCAAACCTTTCCATGTCTTGCAACACGCACCACAGCATATGTACGAGAGATACGTTATGGACACTCGCACCACTTCCCGCAACCTCAACATGATAGAAAGCCAGTGTGTTAAGCAGACGTGTCGAGTAAGATCGCTGCCTCCAGCCGTTATTTCCCCATCGGAATAGAAATGTGCCACAAAGGTACGACAAGGCCTTGATATTCTCCAGAAGGAACGGCTCATTGCTTTCGACTAGCTTCAGACTTCCCGCTCGCTGAACATCCAGAGTCTCCGTTGGACTATCAACCCCTTTTGCAGCAATTCGACGTGCCTCTTCGGTGGTATTCTGCAGTTCTGATGTTCCACCAACTGCAAGGTCTTCGTCGCCCTCCTGTCTTCGACGTAGTCCAGCCTTTTCAAGTAAACTGCGAGCCCATGTCGCCTTTCCAATTGACTTCATTTTCTGCCATGTCACTGAAAGCGATGTTGACAGTGACGACGTCGACGCGATGTCACCAAAACCAAATTGTTCCTGCGAAACACATAATTTACCATTATGCCCTACACGAGAGCGTAAAACGCGAGAACGTGCAGCACGTACCGCAATCGTAGGTGCACCAGGGTACATCGGCGCCGGCCTTTGAATTGTTAGTGGGAAGCGAAGAGCGCTCGGATAAAATGGAAGGAGGTGGTTGCACATTGACCGCAAGTACCGATCGTTCACCAAAATCTGTAGCTGCTCGTTTAGGGCTTCTGGAAACACCACGGGCACGGAATGAGAATCGGACACTTTAGTCCACGATACAGCGACTCCTGATGCAGCGTATGTTACGGGTGGGACGGATTGAAGCAGTTTTGAGAGGAGCTGGACTTCCTTTAGCACAACGAGGTCCGTTTTGTTCTCCACACTATGCATTGCAAACTTGTCAGATTACGATTATCTCGCTGCGCACACATCAATTCGACACAACAGCACTTTACCGGTTAGATATCCAAAGGACGTTGCCAAGAAACCACGCCTCCGATGTGATCCCAGCAACAGGTGAAGCAGGGAAGTCAAACACTGACATGTGTAGACCTGCGCTAAGCAGTCTGTCCCACAGCGACAGGTTTGCAAATTTGAGCAGCCGATCGATGCCAACCAACTGATTCAGAAGTGGTACCGAAAAGATCTCCTGAGTGCATACAGGAAAAAGACGTGGTGGTCAGAATCGCGCAGAACGATCACAGCACTGCACCAACACTTACTTCCATCACAGACTGCTCCAGAATCTTGCCAGTCGTCATAAGAAGGTGCACCACAAAATCCAACAGAGCGTTGCAATAGACAGACTCCTCGACATGGTACGTGGCAGGAAGATATTCCCGTGCACCTATCAAGCCTTGCCGCATTATTTGTATCACCAGAGCGCTGTCCATCTCGCTGTATAGCCTCCTTCGAGTTCGTTGCATCGGATGAAAGACAAGTATTCGGTCAGACAGCAAGTATCGCTGCATCTCAGGCAGCGCCACGGTCAAATCTCGGACAGTCTTGAATCCCGCGAAGACTTTTGTGTCAGCGGGCGACACCGAACTACACTGCAGACACAAATCGATGAGTCGTCGTAATAGCCAGTCTCGCTGTCCGTCTCCCGCATCGTTGATCCCATCAGAAGAAGCAGCCAATGAGTCTGCAAACAGCGAGCTTAGTCTTAGGAGTCTCTCGGCGTCTTCGCGACTTCCAGTATAGAATAATACCACTAGACGGAGCAGCTGCAGCACAACTGGCGATTAGTTATCGTGCAAATCTCGTCAAAGTATCCACTTGACAGCATTCACTTCACCTCAAAAAGAGAGTCGTACGGCAGCGCCATGTCAGGAAGCTGCAGAATGACCTTCAGCTGGTCGACATCGCTCAATTTCTGATCGCATTCAACGCGCATCTGCGTCCGCCAGCGTCGAGCCGCGAGTCGTCCGCGAACAAACCTCTGTATGTGCTGCGCCGCGACCTCCAGCTCCTGTTTTCGTATCCTTGCCTTCCTCTTCTCCCTCGCCAGCTGCAGCACACGCTTGCGGTCGCCTTGCCGGCTTTGTCTGTCTCCACGCGCCAGCTCTTTGTCGCCCAGGAACATTTCGGCGTCGGATCTGATACTGAAACGCCGGAGCGAATGCCTTGTTCTTGTCTTGACCAATGACAGACGACTAAAGTGTATCCATGTTTAGCTCGACGTTGCAGAGATGCCATGTGTGTAATAAAGTGTGGGGCGCCGCCACGCACAAAAACGACCAAACGCGCTTTGGAGCGCACGAACGTTTTGTCAAATGCTCGAACAGCGGCTGAGAGACCGCAACGGTCCACGAACGAGATGTTGTCATCGAGGATGCAGTGTAGTATATTGCAACTCTCTGATTCTATGGACAATGGGAACGCAAGGTCTGGGTCAATTCACGTTAGAGCTTGCCCAGCTCTAAACTACATGTAGTAGCACTAGTTAAGGGTACTGAGTCCATGTAGACGGTGATGAAGTCGATCAGAGATATTTTGGCGCAGTCGATCGAAGAAGTTGATCGATCCCAAAAATACTCTAATTGATCCATCCGAGCTGAGTCTTGATACTTTGTCGAATGGAATTGAAAACGCGCACGCTAGAATCCCGGTCAGCTGCACATGATTTCTAGGATCAAGGTGGTGCGAGTGACGGTGATCCGCGATAAGGTTGATGCTGCATCGGGAGTCGAGTATTTACGTAAGGATGTCGCCGTTATGTTCCTGGCAACATGTTGTACAAGGAAGCAGTCGTTTCGATACAGTACCAGGACACGTGGTGCATCCTTGTAAACATAATAGCTTTGGAGTTTGTGTTTCGGACGGCTTGTAAGCAGAGTTTAGTTTTAATTCTCAGGCGTACGACGAAGTCTCTTTTGGTCAGTACACAGGGTCTCCCGACGATACACGAAAGCAGATCGGTGGCAAAAAGTTTGTCTGGACCTGATTTCATCACACCGCAGGATCACGGTGGCTCGACAAGAGCGCGGCTACTCAAGAACCCGCGATGTTGCGTTTGTTGGCGCGAAGAGTTCCCGCGTAATCGCTACTACGCCAAACACCGATGGAGATGTTCTATACAACAAGAAGATCACAACCAGTAATGCCGACATAAATACCAAGTGATTTATGTTTTCCTACACAGAATCAATTGGCACTTTACATCAGTGGACCTTATTTGGCTCGGGTGGTAAGTTGAGACTACAGTCTTCCCTCTGCTAAGTTATAGACTTGGTGGAAGGCAAATCTTATAACATAGCAGAGGTTATTCCATAGCAGAGATATGCTGCGGAAAAATTATTAATTTAATTAATTAAAGAATCAAAAACGCAACAAACCTCCAGGCTTCCAAAACCTGTCTGTCACGTGTCACGTGCCCTTTGACGATTTTGTGATTTTGGTTGCCCCACCAGTCTCTGGTGATTTTGCTATCTCTGGTTAAGAAGTTCCACCAACTGTACCTTGCTCACTCACAACAGATGTCGCAGATACGTCTTACCAACGAGCAGAAGCTGCGCATCTGCAAGCACCAGGATGCTAACCCGCGCATCACCCAGACTGCCCTGGCGGCTTGGACAAAGGACGCCTTTGACCTCCAGAAGGCACTTTCCCAGGCAGCGATCAGCAAAATCATCAAAAAAAGGAAGGAGCTTGAGGCAATGGACACCACTAACCTCAGCGCCAAGCGTCCTCGGACTGTCCAGCACCCAGCTGTGGAGGAGGCCGTTGCCTTCTGGGTCTTGCAGTGCCAGCACCGTGGGGTCGCTCTCACTGGAGATCTCATACGGGCCAAGGCTCAGACTTTTTCGGGATCAATGGGCGTCTCGGAGGAAAACATCCGCTTTTCGAATGGGTGGCTCCACAAATTCCAGCAGCGCCACAAACTGCGAGCTGTCCGCATTCATGGCGAGAGTGGCTCAGCAGATATGGGCGCTCTAGAGGAGGGTCTTCCACACCTCAAGGCCGTGGTTGCTGGTTATACTCCACGTGACGTGTACAACATGGACGAAACTGGTAGGTCTGAGAATACAGTACAGTACTGTACTCATTGTACAGTACAGAAGCATCTCAAAGGCTCACTTTCTGTTCAGGGTTGTTCTACAGTATGACGCCCGACAAAACGATTGCCCATCAAGAGGTCGAAGGGTTTAAAAAAGACAAGGTACATTATTGCTCTCATCTTGGTTTCCTGCGTTTCTCTGACACTAACAACTATTCTAGACGCGCATCACAGTTGCTCTCACGGCAAACGCTGATGGATCCGACAAACTCCCGCCGTTCTTCATTGGACACGCCAAAAAGCCGCGGTGTTTTGAGCGCAAGACAGCTGAGCGACTGGGCTTTCTCTACCGCAACAACATTAAAGCCTGGATGACTGGCATACTCTTCCAGGAATGGCTGGGAGACATCGACAAAAGTATGAAGGTAATTTGGGGCATGCCTTGAACATCATCGTTGTGGTACAGTAAATGAGGTTTGACTAACGCGTTGACCACAGCAAAAGGATAGAAAAATTATGCTTCTCATAGACAACGCTCCTTCACACATTGTTGCTGACCTGGAACTCACCAACATCACGGTCCAGGCTCTTCCTCCTAATACGACTTCAAAGGTCCAACCCATGGATGCTGGGATCATTGCCGCATTCAAGAGGCACTACCGCCGGCTGCATCTGCAGAATGCCTTGGACCGTGACGAGCGCGGAGAAACCAACCTTTACAAGGTTGATCAGCTCACGGCCATGCGTTGGTCGCTGGCTGCGTGGAGCGAGATTTACAGTGCCACAATCGCCAACTGCTTCCGTCATACGGGACTCATGGGCGGTCCGTCTCTGCCGACTGGTGGAGGTGAAAACGAAGCCGGCACTGTTGGCCAGAAGGCCCAGCAGGAGGCAACAGCTGCTGCAGTAGAGGAGCATCGCGTGGAACAGGATCTTGTTTTGGCGCTGGAAAGGCTCCCGCTCCGCAATCCCATGTCGATCGCTTCTCTTTTCAATCCGGCTGAGGAGGAGGAGACGGCGCATGCGGAGTTGACCGATGCCGAAATCATCAAGCTTGTTGAGGATCCGTATGGGGAGGAGGAAGGTGCTGCTGAGGCGGAGGAGGAGGTGGAAAAGCATTCGAAGGCTGAAAAGCTTGCCAGCCTTAGTCTATCCATCGCCCTTCTCGACATTTCTCAGGAGTCTCATCGTATAGCTCACCGCACCCTTCGCCAAGTCCAAGCTGATCTCCGTAGTGCGAGTACCACTCAGGCCACACTTGATTCCTGGCTGAAGTAGTTTCCTCTCCTCTTTCCACTCCTTTCTTGCAGTGAATAACAAAAAAAGGTTCTGCGTACAATATTTCTGCTCACGGCGATCAAAAATATTCCCTCTGATAATTTGTATTTGGCCCTCAGGATATTCCGTATAACTCATTCCGTAGTCACCATAGAACGAGGTCGGTGGAGACCGAATCCTATAACTTACCGGAGGTTATTCCGTAGCCGGGGATAACTTAGCAGAGGGAAGACTGTATATCGAGGATTTGTGATCGCCACTACACCGCACAAATGTACTTTTTTGTTACAAGGCGTGTCGAGTGGTGGATGAGGTTGTGGCGTCATATACTGTCCTAAATGCTCAAAGCTTGTGAACTACCGCAACGGTAAAGCAAAGTGTCACGCAGCAGGCTCACGGCTTCGACGATCTGTAGCTTGTTTTAAAAGACAAAATATCGTTGCTTCCACTAGCAAATATTTTTGTACTTAAATAAAGACTTCTGGTTTTGTTGTCAGCTTCAGAGCCTCACATAAAATGCATTGCTGAGACCCTGAAGGCTTCGTTAATCGCTTTCAGCAGCACATGATGCAAGTGCGCAATATGCCCGATTGAAGTCATCATAAAGTTGACTCTATAGCCCCAAACACGTGTTGAATTACCTATTACCCCTACCTATCGTAGAGACAGACAAAAGTCTACGCGACAGACTTTGAGATGGGCACCTTATCGTATTTAGCAAATAAATTGTACCAACAACTTTGTCATTAATGTTTGGCACACAACAAACTTTGCCTGTAGCCAACCTGACGTAGTAGTTGGGGGGTCAGACATTCCATTGACACGGGTTAACTACCTATGTGCAAGGTCTCTGGTATGTTCGACGCCATTTTGGGAGCCGCGGAAATATTCCGGGAGCAGACCTTGTCTATAGCCGTGTGGAATCGATGTTCCTTGAGGGTCACACTCCAGCAATTGGATGCATGCATTGAGCATGGCTCCCGATATTGCAGTCTTAATCTTGCTATGTTCTCATCTCGCGACTTCCCGTAAGTGCCGGAAGCACAATCCCAAAATCCGGCGGTATTCCTACTAAGATTTAGTGTCGCATCCCGGAAGACAACACCTTTTCTCTCCGTCCCAGATCTTAGTTTGACACAGCGTAGAAAGTAGATGTCAGACGGTCGTTCAAACACGTGTATCCCCCGCAGCACCATCCTGAAGCCGATCGACGAGAATCCTCTGTCGGTGTAAGGGAAGCCCGCCTACTAGGCGACTGGCGCACGCTTCAAAGAACATTGTGTGCGTTGCCGGTATGCCCGCTACCCAGTCCGGTGCGCTACTAGTTTTCTAGAGAGAGCTGCGAAACTCGGACAATTCCGAAGGAGATGCCCTGTAGAGCAGGATGCGCCGGCTCACGATGGATAAGATCTGTTTCCTTAAATGATGCCATCAAAATTTAAATCAGACAACGAATCCAGTGCATATATCAGGAGGCTTAGATAAGCATATAGTTGCGAATTAAGAACCTATTGAACTCCACTCTTTGATTTACCAGCTCAGAAACTACATCTGGTAGCACTTGTTGGTCACGCGAACTAGACTCATTCCCACTATCCAGGACCCGCACGATTACTCTGTCCCCGCCGACTCGACTACGAATCCCTTGCCTGAAGCTGATCCCGACGCCGACCGTTCAAGTGACTTAGGTGCACCGGTCGCAAAGCCATGGGAGAGCCTTCAAACGCGGAGCCCATGCAAAGCATGCTTGCCATGATAGCACAACACCAAGATAAGATGCGAAAAATGGCCGAAGCGACGACGATCAAGGATCTTTGACTTGACGAAGTGAAGGCGCCGCGCTTTTGTGGACAAATTAAAGAGCCGTTTGCATTGTTTAAGGAATAAGTGCAGCAGTATTTTGAATTACGACGAGTCGAGTGGAGGAGCGCGAAGATGGCCGCCACGATTATCCCGACTAACGGAAACTTGCTTACAGGCGCATCTGCAGAATGGTATGTCTGGTCACGCAGCCGAATCAACACGGTCGATGACTTATTTTTTTACTTTTAGTAAGAGTTTGTACCGGCTGACTTGCAGATTCGACCTTGTGATCAACTTCGGAATTTAAATGAAGCGCAGTGTCGAGATCTTGGAGATTTGTAAATCGCGTCCGGTAGCTTATGATTAAATTGCGTAACATGAGCGATGTTGACTCTGTTTTTACTTCACACGAGGCCTGAAGCATCAGAAACGTGATGAAGTGTATATCTTTGTTGCTCGTCTTTGAGTCAAGCTATCAACGTCCCCTACGACTATCAGTGCTCGTATATTGGCGTGGGAAGTTCAATACTTACTCAACAATATCGTCGACGAGAAAGAACTACTCATCAGCGCTTCGACGATTCACAATCGGATTTAGATGGAGATTGACAATGTGCAAGTAGTGTCACGAGAAGAGTGATTTTAGCGCAATTTGTGCTTCTACTGCAAGGAGCCAGGACATCGACTCGCGGAGTGCCCGACAAGACCACGAAACCCAACAGTATTGAGACCGCGCTTGCGTGTGGACACGTTTGAAAAATGTTTAAGATACAAGTAAAAATGCTGATGGAACCACTGTGTTTGGTCAATTTACAGTCAACACCTTACCAGTCAAAAATGGGATGAATTATAAGCCTCATTAATTGCGAAAAGCTGGGTCCATTGATGGATTTCCAGTCGCGATCTTGCTAGACTGTGGAGCATCAGCAAATGTTATTCGGCCTGGACTAGCTACTACGATTCTCCGCTCACCACGAGGTCAATTAAAAAAGTTTGATGGGTCTCTTACGTAATTGGCTGAGCTAGCGACGCTTAAAGCTACAGACGAATTTTGGAAATAATTTTCACGGAGACCCATCTGGACGCCGAGCATGATGAGATTTTTGATCTTCCCTGGTTTCAAGAATATTTTCCGCTAGTTTACTGGACATCGGGTCAAATATCTGCTACCAAATAATCCGTACAGAAGAGAGCGAGAATGCTCAGAGCGGGTGAAGCAGACCCTAGATGACACGAAACCAGAATCATGTGATCATCCGCGCAGATCATACGTGCGCAGAACGAATACGCGTAGCTATTTGTGGTCAAGATCGCTTCTAATGTGGACGACATGTTCCGGATTGGCTTTGTGACCTCATACATGAGTACGACGACATATTCCCATCAAATCTACCCGACGGACTACCATCGGCACGTGCGGTGCAATTTGACGTAGAAATGAATCAGATGTAATTCCAAGTTCAAGAACGCCGTTTCGTCTGTCAAAGACCGAGCAAGAAACATTAATGACTTTGTTGCAGACAATTAAACGAAAGGCTGGGTCGGAGTGTTAAATTCATCATGTATTTCCGACATATTTGGCAACCCAAAGAAAGAGCACATTACGGGGATATCTACAGTACGCGGAGAGAGCGGCTGCGGTAAGGAAACAGATTTCAGCCGAATCGCTGAACCATCAATTACCGCTATGTGAAAAGCCAGACCAAGATTCCCAAAGCTCTTCCTCCCATCGAAAAACGATTTGACAGAATGTCAGGATCCGCTGTGTTCGCGGTTATTTCATAGGCCCAAGGCCAACTCCAGATGCTGGTTGATATCTCAAGTCGCCAGTACAACGCATTTAGGACTCACAAGGAGATGTACCAGTGGTGCGTCGCACCAATAGGCTTGGCGGGAATGCTGGGTGTTAAGTCACGTCTTATGCGGGTTTTGTTTGATAAATTTGATTTCGTGATGGTCGATCTTGATGACATCTGCATATTTTCAACGACAAATGCCGACCACACACTCCATCAATGTCAGGTGTTTCAAGTGCTTTAACTTGAAAAAGTGTATGCTCACCTCGACAAGTGCTCTTTTGGAATGTTCAGTGTGCAGTTTATTATGGCCACACTATTTCGAGAATTTTGGGAGAGCGTGGACAAGCGTAAGACGTCCGCCATCGCCACAATGGCCCGCCCAACCACACGAAAGGAACAACTCAGATTTCTCGGTCTCGCCGGATACTATCGGCGTTTTATTTGTCACTTTGCGAGATGGCGCCTCCATTGAGCAAGCTGGTCAAGAAGGAAAATCGCAGGCCCGTTCAAACGATCAAGATGAAGATTTTCACCAATTAAAAGTCGCGCTACAACAAGCGCCCGTCCTTCAGCTCCTGTATTTTGCTGTATCTTTCATATATACTACGGACGCGTCGGGATTGTGCATATGTAACGTCTTGTCACAGCTTGCATGTGGAGAGGATTATCCTATTGCGTTTTTTTCGCGAAAAAGTGTGGCATTCACTAACAAGGGTGGTCGGCGCACAAACGATAATTACTGGATATCAAGACAGCACTCGAAAATGACGCCATTATTTACATGGCAAGTCGTTTGATGTCGATATGGATAACAATGCCTACCGTTGTATGCTCCACCATCCAAATGTCACGCGTAAAATGGCGATGCTTATTTCTTTCTCTCAGTTGATTTTACGCTACATCATGTGAAGAGTACTTCCAATCTTGTCGCCGGCGCATTGTGTCGCGTCCCAGCGTTGTCATTCCTGCAAATGATAGACGCAACACTCACGTACCTCACGTTCATGATTGCAGTTTATTATGCGCTTACCGCGACGCCCATCTTCGACGTCATCGTCTTCATATGGCGGTTCTCTGCTTGCTCTTACGACCTGACAAGAATCTTATTCTTGATGTGCGGGACTTTGTGGGGGTAGAATAGGTGCACCGAATCGGTGCGCCTTGGAGGTAGCAGAGAATGATTCGAGATTAAGTCCAGGACGTCGAATTTATAATTTAAAGTATTCACCACTCGTCGGCATCGAAGAAAGCATTTGTTAAAAGCTTCAGCATGGACAGCGAATTTACAGAGGCGTTGCACAAGACTCACGACAAGCACGTTTTTTGTTTAATGGATTGCTATATCTGAGGACGAAATACGCTGTCACGAGGCGTTGTGTACATGCAGATGATAGGCTCATTGCTGTTATACTCCGTGAACGTCACGACGGAAACACCGCAACACATTCCGGGTGCGCCGCACGCAATTAGAGGTGACGCAATGGTACTACTGGCCCCGCTTGGAAAAGGATATGCGAGAGCACTTACAAAGCTGCGATACATGCACACTATGCAAGACGAGGAAGCTCAAGAGAACGGTAAGCTAATGCCAATTTCAGTAGCCGAAGAGTGCTGATAAGTGGTTTTGAGGGATTTCGTAACAGGCGTACCGGTATCGAAAGGATTCGATGCTATATTGACGGTGGTCGACAAGCTGCCAAAGCGACCCCGGTATGCACCGACGCACACGAAGTCAGATGCGCCAAACGTCGCAAGACTTTATTGATGTAGTTGTGCGCCATCACGGACCCCCAAAGGTCATAATCAGTGATCGTGATTTAAAGCTCACATCAAACTTTTGGATGTCTCATATGGCTATAATAGTAGTAAGCTTTCAATGACGACAGCCCTTGCGCGCAAGCTGACGGCCAGAGTGAAAGAAAGAATTTAATATTAGAAGATGCGCTGCGCTGCATGGTATCGTACCATGGCAACGAATGGGCGACACATCTTGGTGCTGTAGAATTCGCTCATGCAACGCTAGTGAGCAAGTTCACACAGCTTTCGACTTTCGAGATTAACACAGGGTGCATGTAAGCAATGCAATTTCTGGAAGGTTCACTGTCGCAGAAAAGCCGCTTCCTGTAGCCGAGTACGCGAAAAACATTGCAGACAGGAGGCAAAAGATTTTCAAGCTTGCGCAACCAAATTGGTCAGGGCTTCAGAGAAACAAAAAGACTACTACGACAGAAAGCGCAGCAATCTGACATTATAGACGCGACACATGATAATGCTCGATGCAAGGCACCTTAAGTTACGTTGCCACAATATGGGAATCGCTACCAACTAAACAAAGCTGTTGGCAAAGAAGATCGGCTTCTTTGAAATTGAAACCATGATCAACAACAACGTGGCCAAATTTGTACTACCGCAAAATCTCTGCAAGTTGCACTTAATTTTTAACATTAATCTGCTGAGCCATTACGCCCCAAACCCTACAAGATTTAGCGTTCGGCTGGTCTTGAAAGCAGTGCCAGTAATTATGAATGGATAAATCGGCAATGAGCTGCACATCATACAAGAGCTGGTCAAGAAACGTGTCTATAACAAAAAGAACGAGTAGCTTGTTTGATTGGCACAGACTTCCTGCGCGCAATTGTACATGGGAGAAAGAACAAAGCATTCGGCATGTGACATATTGGCAAGACTTAATTGTAAGACTTCAAATTACACCAGCGCGAAATGCTCTCGAGTAGGGATGTAGGGCGCGATGCGCCGGCTCAAGATGGATAAGATCTGTCTACGTAAATGATGCCAACAATATTTAAAATCAGACAAATAATCCAGTGCATATATTAGAAGGCTTCAATTAGCATATAGTTGTGAGCCAAGGAACTAATATACTATACTGTATGATTCAACAGATCGGACAATACATATTTAATGGTCTTCTCACGAAATCGACACGCTGGAACCTATCGGAAACTATTACCCGCATGGCGCCCAGCATAGTACAAGTCGAGTTGTCCAACCGCTATTTAATAACCTGTCCGGATCTGATAATCGGGAAGGCCGTTACTTTGATTCCAGAATTGACGAGGATTATGACAGAGAGAAGCGCGTTGCCACCCGTTGTGGTCTGCCTTCACCTCTAGCCGATAGACAAACGCCAGAGGTGTCCGGGCGAAGTCTATTTTACAAGATTGAAATGACTGAGCCTCTAAATCATGTCGAACGAAACGATTGGGCGTTACGTCGGAGCGGACCACGGAAAGTAGTGAAGCAGCGGGTGCGCTTGACGACGACTCCATAGTCGCTTTTAGCAATATGCAATTTCCGCTGATCAATGACGAAGCTGAGTTTGAGCTCTGGGAGTGGTCCTTGACAGAACCAGTGTAGTCCATCCTTGCCTCGAAGAAGAATTCACCTGGATAGGATCCAGGCGTATCTTCCGTCAACCACTTATCAATGACGCCTGTTCCGCGCAACCTCCAGTATACATCGCCTTGAACGGCGGAAGAGGGTTCCGGAGGCGCAGCAGCTGGCTAGTCAGGAATACCGTACCCACAGAGATAGCGAGAAATGATAGTAGGACAGAAGTGGTGCACCTGCGCAAAATCGCATCTGAGTGGTGCGTCGCTTGTTTTGTTGACCAAGTTACCTGAAGAATGAACTTCGATGGACCGACATTCTCTATGTGTAGTACTGCTAGTATATATTCCGCTGTTCGGGTGTATTTTTTGGTCAACAGCGTGTTGCCGCGCAGCTTACGAATGCACGAATTTACATTACAGCTGAAAGGTTCTCAAAAAAGTGTGAGTTATTCCAGTATTGGTTGTTAATGAGTCCGAGTGCTGTGCGATCTATGCGTTGATTTGGACAGCCCATATCAAGGTCGGTGTCAGCCATTTCCCGATCCCTTGCTGCAAGCGCATATCCACAATTTGTTTCCAGTAAGGCGGCGCTCGCCGTTAAACAGGAGACATAGATACTCGTGCTGATTGAGTTCTAGTCTCGCCCGAGGTAAGCCCATGCCCGCCAGGGCGCACAATATAGATCCTGTTTTTTGGTTAGCCAAGTTGCCGCATGCTCGATCCGCTGTGTTTTGACTGCCACATCCGTTCTCATCAATCCGATACCCCCTGCTACTTCGAAGTCATGAGTATCTCGGAGTTGAATCTGTGACGACTTGTTTTGGTGTCGTCGCGTATGCCCACAGGAACTGCTTGTACCAATTGATCAGCTCCTTCTCTGCCCAAAGCGGCAACTCAAATACGATGGCTGTAATTAGTATCAAGGGAAGTAAGATGGAGTTGAGAATGAAAACTTGATAGGCTACGCTCGTATCCACCCGTGTTGTAGTCAGGAGATGTCGCTGAATCTTTTGGATTTTCAGTTCCCAATTCCAGTTTTTCTAAGTCCTCTTTTTCGGTGTCGTAGCCAAGGTAGCAGATATTCCGCGTGATAGAAACGACAGCGATACCTTCGTATTGCGCTAGCGATATATCCTTTCTATAAATATTATTTGTCTCCTCGTCGGGTGCGCCTTAATACCGAAGAGCGTGCGAGAGTTGGTAGAATGGCTCTTTAAAAAGAGTGGAGTCATCAATAAAGGATGAAAAAAGGTCAATCTGGCTAGGCTACCCGGGGATGGATAAGCTACGGAGATGTGTGTACTACTGTAACGCAAGCCCAAGTATCGCCACCACCGACAGAAATAGGAGAGGCGCGCGGGCAGATCTGTCAAATTGTTGACCGCACCAAGACGGGCGACAAATGGTCCCCCTTAACGACAAGACTCGCCGACGTGCCGTTATGGACCCTCATGATATTTTCGATGAAGCGCGTATCGTACCTAAACCGACTAAGTGCGTCATTCATATAGTCTTTGTCCACGGTATCGCAGACCTTCCGAAAGTCCAGCAGCACGATACATCTGCTCTTTGCCACGTCCAAATTGTCCTGATCGCTAGATGTTGTCAATTGAGCCATCATCAGCATCACAGTTCTGGCCAATCGCCGACCGCGGACAAAACAATTGTTGGGAGCCGTCAATTACTCGAGGTAGTGAGACTTGGACCCACTTTGCGATGGTCTTCATATAGATTTTGTAACTTGTCTGTAACAGATAAATCCGTCGATAATCTATGGCGTCGTCTAAGTCACCTTTTTACAGCGGAATGATTAGGGCACTTATAAATCGAAGGTGGTCAATCCGCGACAGCGGACATTTGGCTGATGATGGTGACCAGCGCCACCACCATGAGCGCACTCGTGTCCATGTAAAAATCGTGGTTCAGACCATTTTATTCAAAAAATTTGTGTCGACTAAGCCTTTAAATGCTGAAAACACTTGATCTTCTGTAATCAAGCGGAGGAGACATTCGTTTCATATGGAGTGACCCGCCTAGTCTCAAGAATCGCAACGAATGTCTGCAAACTGGTCTGGATCTAATCTGAATCGGTTGACACGTGACTTGAGCGTAGAACGGAAGGCCTTTACGACGCGAATTGGTACAAAATTAGCATAGACGGTGTAAAAGCATCTCCATGCTGGGCCCTAAGGGACGTGACGTGTTGATTACTTCCAAATCGCTGCAACGCTTGTAGGACCACCGAAGACGGTCCACCGACCGTTTTAGGCCCTCGCTGAGTCCAGTAAGGTGGCCTTCCCTCATACCCTCCAGATTCAAATTTATTCACTTCTGACGGGTTTAAAATTGACGTCTGCTACGGTGCGGAATTTAGCCAAATACGCGTCGACGCCGCCGGTTATCCCTTTTCGTTACCGCACGAATACTAGCTGCGCACTGATTGATTAATTTATCTTATGTTGTAGTACGAGGTGCGATGCCCCCTCCTTGTTTACTATTTCCTCAATCAAAGCATCAATCTCAAAATTTAACGGATCAGTCATAATGGAAAATGTGGACGGTTGTCGTCGCCGATGTCCCGAAGCAAGCAAGGGTTTCCGCAAATGAAGTTACTCCTATTGATGATCGGAGTGATATGATAATGGAATTGTTGGGACAGCCATAAAACCTCCGATGCCCAAGAAGTCGGCACAAAAATTCGATATTTTCGGCTGGCACAGTACTTTGTGCATAACTTGAAGTGGTCTACGAGCGCTTCATCCTGGTCAATTTTCTCGTTGTCTTACATATGGCGCGCATCACTCATGCCGAAAATTTGCGGCAGGATCGCCAAGTCTGAGCTCTCCAGCCAGCTAGATAGCCGCGGTCCCAACCGATCCAGTTCTGGGCTCGACACGCTGTCAAAGTCGCCCAGCAAATCGGTAGACCCCGCAGTATGCGCCAATCGTATATACGGCTAAAGAAACTCTCTTGCTCAGCTCGATAGTTGTAATCATTTACAGTAAGGATTGACATGTCGTGCACTGTCACTCCAATCACCATATAATGCCATAAATCCTCGTTCCAGGCAGCTGCAGTATCCGCAGCTTTTGCAGTCAAGTAAGATAGTAACGACTCTAGATATTGTTAAGCCAACTCTTGAAAACGATACAGGTGCTTGCGAGGAGTCAAATTGTTTACCTCATAGGATCCTTCACCTTGATCGTGATGCGTTGACCTTATCTGCTTTCGCGACGTGCGTTATATGTATGCACCACGCTTAAAGCCTCTGCCGCGCAAGAGTCTTGCACACCTCGGAAATCCAGTGGTTTCGGAAAGCTTTTGAGAAACCTCTCATAATTCAAGCTAACAAATCGCCAATCTTCGGCATTTGAGGAAATTTTATGACGGAATGGATAAGCCGTGGCCGTCAAGTGATGCGAATCGTCTATAGACTTCCGACGTTGAGATCTCCGACCCATACATACGTGACCGGAAGTTGTGTTGTGAAGTCTCCTTAGTACTGGATCAGTCCTTTCTCCGCTGGTTAGGTAAGTCCAGAGGAGAAACGTCTCTCGATGCCACTCCAGTTTGCATGATTATTCGAGACATAAAAAGACGTCTTATACTAATGACTAGTCAAATCAAGCTTGACGTGCGCCCTCAAATTATCCGGTGTCCCTTCTCCCGAAGGCTCACCCTCGCTGAGCAAGCAATTTTTGCGTCGTAGATTAATGCACATAGCAAGTGATGGATCAAACTTGTTCGGTTTTGGGATCGAACTTGTTTTGATGTTAAGGGTCATAATGTCGTAAAACCTCATCGCTGCCGTAATCTTGTCCCGGAGCGGTACCCAGTCATCAATACTGTCTACCAGAGGCGCTAATGTAGCTGTGGAGACCCGATATCGCGTATGAGCGATCCATCCATCGAGCCACGTCTAGTTGGGGCAGTCTGGGGGTTGCGTACGATATTTCTGCAGTCCGTCCTTCAGAAGCCCCGATGGCAGTCTATCGTCCACTGCACCAGGTCAATTATATTTAAATCCTGAGTGAGACTGGGCATCGTACAACGCCTTTCATGACACAGTAAATGGCTTGACGTCTGCCAGTCGAGCTACCCGATGCCACTCCTCCGTAGGGGTCAAAGCTGTGTGTGAAAATGAAACCACAGTAAAACGTTGCCACTCTGGAACTAGTTGTCCCCATGCGGCTGCCCAGTCATCACGATCGATTTGGTCGCATTCAGCCGGAGAGGGGTTTGTCCCGACACAGGCGTAATGCGGCCCTTTTTCAGCACGTTTACGCCGGGATCGTAACGCATTATTGTGTCATCCGAATCACGAGCCTCCAGCGACAAATCCTGCCCCTGTTTCCGATCAACGTCGGAACCCTTTCGCTTCACGGACAGAGGTATAATAGGCAGAGCAATTAATTTTGTAGCCTGGTCCAGGGAGCCAGAGACCGGCAGTCCGGAATGGGGACCAAGAATAAGTATTGACTTACTTACGCCTCCGCGTGGCTACTGTCACGAGGTTGCCGCCGGTGGGGTGTAAAAATACCTATTGTTATTGCTTCTTCGCTAGCAGCTGACTCTTAAACACTGTCCGGCAGATGAATAGGCCTTCCCGAATGAATGAGGGCAGAGCAGTGACGTGGCTAATATGGAATCTGAAGCCGCGGAATCTCTGAAGCCAATACTCTTTGCTGCTACAACATCGTCGATTAGTTCGTGTATGGGTACAAAATGCTCAGACGCGCTCTCAATCACACGATTATTGCGTGTGACCGGCGGAAGTGAAAAGTTACGACAGCTCCAACAAGATTGTCCGTTCTCCAAAGGTTGAGCCGCATAAATAGCGCGCTGCAAAAATTGGAGGCCATACGGATGATGTCTCGATATCTCTGTTTCTCTCCCCCAACAAAGGTTGTCTCTGTCGGAGGGAATATTGGCGCAATTTTCGAGACGCAATCGCATTTAAGATGTCGACATCTTGCCGGGTCATTGTAGGCTATTCCCATTCAACATGAATAAGCGCTTGCACGCGATAATCATGGACCGGTTGATCTTCCGAATGGAGAAGCCCAGGATACTTTATCACGCGTTGAAGACTGGCCGTTAGCTGATCGAAAGCTTTATCTGGTCCGCACAAAGCACTACTTGATGGCGTATGTGCGATCGCCATTGCGAGGCAGTTGATGGTAGCGGGAGTCTCGACTGAGCAGACCCCAAGTTGTTGATTCAACTCTAGCATACTATTCACGTCACCAGATGTTCGAGCCGCCATGAGTTGTGAGGGATCCTGCGCATAATTGGATCTGGCAATGAGGGGGGGGGGGGGGCGCCCGGGGGGTGGGGGGGGCCCCCCCCCCCACACCCCCCCCCGGGGGGGGGGGGGGGGGGGCCTGGGGGGTGGTTCGTATATATTTTTATCTTTTCTCCGGGGCTTGTATAGACCCCCCCCCCGGGAGGGGCCAGGGACTCCCGGTCCCAGCTCCAGTGGTGTACACTCGCGGGGGTTATTTCACGAGCGAAGGGTCGTGCGCTTATGACATATGTGCGTCAGAAGCACAGGTCCGGACGCAGACGGCTCTTTTCCCGCACTTATCAGGCCGATTCACTGATTAGTTCCGCCTCTGTAAGACGTGAAGGTGGGCAGGGACACTTGTGCTTCGATATAGCATGGGGATGAACGCTGAGATATACGGTCATCACGGATACCCTGATGATACTTCGACCCCTTCGTCAGGACCCTTCGCCCCATTATTATCTTTCAGCACACCGAAGGCGTCTACCATGGCGAGTAGACGGATACGAGACGATGCCGGACTTTCTGGCCGCCGGCGATTGAGGTTTCGCAGGTTGAGTTCCATATGAGCAAACTTGGTTCCCTGCTCTGTCTAAGGCGCGCTACCGGGTACTGGGCGCACCGGTACCGAGCAGAGTGTGGCTGGAACAGAGGTGTCTATAGGCCGAGACGGCGTGACCTCCTGCGCAGCCTCCTATGCCACAGTTCGAAGGCTGAACCTCTGCTCCGCCATGGCCTTAATTTCAGTGAGACTGGAAAAATCCTAGCTAGATCGTCCCATCTCCCTGACATCCTCCTTGTGGCAACTAACCACCAGATCCATGCAGATGCTCGTCAGTAAAGTGGCGTCACGCACGAATGTGGCCTAGATTACCACATTGTAAGCACAGTGTACGTAAACCGATACTTGTCGGCTTCACGATGATAGTTGTGACAAACCAAAGTAAGCAAAGATACCCCCCCAGAAAGATAGGGCATCCGACCAGTGGACAAGCGAATCTCCAAATGGCGGAAGTACTAGACTTGGGGTGTGCGTATGCAGGTCTTCTTAATTAAAGTTAGTAGTAATTTCAGCCTTCAAGAAGGCCGCAGTCCACCCAAGGTCATTAAACTGGGTGAGGTTGTGAAGATGCACAGTACAACCCAGATACTTCCCGTGAAAAGTGCCAGTGAGGCCATGCTGTCGTAGCCATATCGATCGTGCGTCCGGAACATGGAGTTGCGGAGACGATAAACTTTCCCATTGACAGAACGAGCACCTCTTTATGACTTCCAGCCGTCTCTCGCGTACAAATAGAAATGAATCGACTTGGCTACGTGATCATAGCTGATGGTCTTCGTCTGACGCAGCAATTGGTGAAGGTCTGCCAAATTGATATGGGCTAGCTCCGCCGATTCCAAAATGGTCTCGGTCAGTGCTTCGTCGTTTGCCTGGTCACTTTGACCCCAAAAGACCGGTCTTAGTGGAGAACTAAATCCCCTTTCACCTGGGTCGGGATAGTGCTGAGTGAACGTAACCCCTCCCCACTGATGAGAAAATGCTTTAGATAAAGCGGCATGCGGCGGCAGGCGACCGCTCCCTTCCATCAAACCTAGCGGTGACCTTCCACACATCGTCCGTTCCTTCTCGAATCTGAAGCGAGCCCGACGGGGATGCACAAAGCACCTGCAGACGTGCAATGTCCGCGGCAAAAAAACTTTGCGGGGTACAACATCATATCGGCAACTGTTGTATCCCCCATGGATTTGTCTGCCGAACGGATACGAGAGGTCTATTTTGACTTCTTTCGCCCACTGATCTAAAATTGATGCTTGATCCCACTTGTGCTGACTCGATAGCTTGTGAACAATATGTTTATTATTCCAGCGGGTAGTCAAGAGTTATTTGGACGATTATGTGCGCCAGTGTGGCTAGTCCGACTAAGTGCCCTTTCCATTGACACAAACCTGCTCAAAAGGTCTTAAAAAGGCAGGAAGATTCGGTGGCAGTTAGCCAAGAAAATCATTTCCTCGCGTCAAGAAGCGCCTCCGAGCAAGATGAAGCAGTGTGGTAAACAGACGCAAACAACTGTCGGAACATCCGGCGCCATGCTTCCAGCGACTGAATATTCGGAGATTTCGTCTTGTTCTCCACCTGCACCACAAAAATATCGGCCGGTGAAGTATCCATTTCAGATGTTGACCGAGAGAGAGCCTCAACTCACGCCACATCAGCCTTTATAACCGCAGCCACACGAATCCGCGACCGCGGCAATTACAGTCGAACCTGTTGCAACAGCCACGGGGTATCCACCGATCCGGTAGGATGCCGAGAGTCGAGGGTCGCTGTCTCTGTCGGGACGCCCAGCCCGGTCGTCCTGAGCTCGCGCCTGGTCCATCTCCGTTATTATAGATCTTGTCCCATCCGCTATGTTCTTCGTGGCGAGCGCACTGGATGACGCCAGGGGCAAATTATTTACATCTAGAACTGCTCCACACCGTCGGCAGGGTGTCTCGCCGTGGGACGACCCCTTCACTTGCTATATCCCGTTGGTATAGGCTCCCTGCCGGATTCCATACCAGGAGATGCTAGATCAGACGCTATCTCAGTGATGCTGTCAGGATGGTGTGCCGTGTATACCTCGCAGTCAGGGGGAGGCAGGTACATTGGAGCCATCACGCGGGGTCCCTGCTCAGTAGAAAGTCGCTTTTTCCGTCAATAATCCGTCTTGATACAATAAGAGCACTGCGTCGCAGATTTGGAAGTTATTTGGCGCAGTAGGTAACGAGAATAATGGGGTGAGCCCTTTCATGCCATTAACACGAACTGTGCCAATGCATATATTATCTCATTGAAAAACATTTAATTGTACTGCTCTTGAAAGTCAATATTGTTAGACGTATCACGAAGAGGTAATATTCGGCACCGTAACGCTTCATAAGTAATTTATATTGGCCACGATATCTGCTAAATAAGCCAAAAATCGCTGCTAGACGCGCGCAATTAGCGATGAGTGAGATTCTACGTTAGAAGTTCGTAGTTAAACATATTTGACGTAGGAGTAAGAAGGTGTACTTATGGGGCTTAACTGTATTATACACACAATTTTATCGAGTCCGCAATCATATCAATCTTAGTCGCATCCTGATCGGAAGTATGGCGACCGAGCGGGGATAGGAGAGGGTATGATGACGCGATAGAGTAGTCGTTGCGACTATGTCGCATTATCATTTTCTTATCTGACACCGATCGGTGCAAACAAAGCGTGATATGACCCGTTCGAATGAAATGTAATCAATATGTGCCATGTAGTAGTGGGGCACTACCTCCTGCATGCTTATTACGAGTACTTGGAGTTGCGATTATATTCTCTTCGGTTATGTGATGATACGCGAATAAAAATGGCGCTTCTTCCAAACTTTATCGCGCATTAATACATTCAATGGAGAAATAAGAATGTCTCGCGCAAGCGTGCCTAATCTTAGGGAGGCTTCCAATGTAGACGCAGTTTACATTTGATGGTTTAAGGGTGGGGGATGTTGACACGTGCAAAACAAGCTACGAAGGATAGGTTATTTGAATTTGACAGAGTTAGAACAGCAAAAAGTTGATTTTGTCGTCGACGATGTAATCAATGTAACAAGGGAGTGCAATGTCGGTCTTGTTGAGATAATAAATGAGCGATATGAGGTCTAATTGACCTGACGGAGCACGGTGAAGTCTACATATGTACTATTTCGTTCTACAAGGGGAGCGACACATCAATTGCCACTAATTTGACGGCGAACTAGCGCAATGCGTAACATTAATCAGCTTCGCCCTGTGTATCGGCAGTCGCTGTGCTTATGGTGGAGTGGTGAGCACAACATTATTGTAATCATGACTCTCTACTGGCGTCCAGACGACCGGCTATTGGATGGGGTACTCCGCTTTCGTGTTTGTTTACTTCCTCACCTTGTGCACACGTCGGTAGGGCGGGCTGCACTTTAGGTGGACTCGTGCCGATCAAAAGCTCGACCTTGGTTGAGATGAGCTGGTGGTCGTATGGAAATCTTCACAAGACCACGGGTGTACTTGTAGAGTGATTGATATGAATCACCCCGATCTCTACGAGATCAACTTGTCCGAAATGGGTGCTTGATTTGTGAGCCTTCTGACCACTTGAGCCGTCTCTCTATCTTGCACTCTGCGTCCAATTGCAGTTGAAGAGGTTTGGAGATGTCTTGCACTCCTGGACAAGAATACAGGAGTGATCTTCTTGGCGGTCGGTCGACCTTGTCAGACGTCGGGAAACCAAACGATCCCACCCGGAAAGAGAAAATAAACTTGTGCAATTAGAAGTAAATTGATGTCACATTATATGTAATTTAACCAAAGTATAAACCTCTGACGAAGCCAATTCCGTTTGTTAGAAAGGAACACAACATGTCACCTTGTGCTGTCGAGATCGATCGTCAATCATATCCGTTAGTCCACGCCACATCACCGTGATCTTATCATCTTCATATCGCGATGCACGAGATGGCGTCACCCAAGATCACGTCAATCAAGATGATTACATCTTCTACGATAACATCATCTAAGATTACGCACCCAATATCGCATCAGCCAAGATCACAGCATACAAGATCGCTTGACCCGATATCGCGGTGTGTGGTGCACCTCGTTGTGTGCCTCACATCTACAGCAAAACAAGAAATTGGTCGCAGCGCGATCTGGGGTTCACACGTCTCGATCCGCTTCATCACATGCTCTTGACCGACTCATCGAAGACTTTGTCTCATACGGACACGAGAAGGTGTAGAGCTTGCCACTACACCTTTCTGACGCAAAGATATTCGAGTGACCCGGACACGTCTGAAGCTGCGTAGACTCTTCCTGGATCAACCTCTTGAACTTGACCATTACAGAAAATACAATCTATACACTAGGTGTGAGGCGACCAAAGTCAGCGGTAAGTGGACTGCACTCTAATATACTAGAAAGAGCTGTAGGTAAGCGCCAAACTAATCCCGTTTCTTTTGCTCACTCATGCGAAGCACGTAGTAACTTTGCTCAATCGACGCTTTACATCGTGATTGGGAATCGGTCTGCATCTTATTTTCAACAAGAGTATGCAACATGATACACCCGCTTCATCGGATGTAGATTGCAGCGTCTTATTTAGCATGTACAATTACATACTATCGATGTGATTTCCCCCTGCTCACGTAGTGTAATGATGCCTATCATTGCGATTAAAGTTTTTGGATATATATGCTAAGCTTACTTGAACCAAAATAGGGAATAACATGTCGTTTACTGTCAGCTCAACACTTATTGCGCGCGTTCGAAGATATTTGGTGACCTGCTGGATGATGCCACGACCTATGTCAGCTACCGCGAAACAATTAACCAAATTGCATTGTAGTCCTAAATTACTAATTATTGTTAACCGCCGTTCTCTAATAATGGGATTTTAATGGAATCTTTGTTAAGGATGTAAGCTAAGGTGTTGGCTATCATGTTAAGTGATAAAATTGCTGAATATTCACTAAGATGCGATTTGCGTCTGATTAAATAAAGGGAATTGCTAAATTCACACCCCTTTTCCTTAGATTCACACCCTTCCTTCAAAATTTTATATATACAAGGTACGCAATCGCCGTTGGACAAAGACGAGTACTTTCTCTGCCACTTTGCTACGGGCGACATCTTGCGCGCTGCTGTAGCTGCTGGCACCGACATAGGCAAAAAGGTCAAAGCCGCGATGGAGTCGGGCGCACTTGTGACCGGCGAGATTGTCGTCGGTATCATTAAGGACGCAATAAAGAGTTCGGAATGCCGTCGTGGCTTTATTTTTGACGACTTTCCACGAACGGTCGTGCAGGCCAAAAAGGCGAGAACAAGAGGAGATACGGACGAGTGTCCAGGTTGCAACGCAGAGGCTGACCATAGTTCCCTCTTTATGTATGCGTAGTCTTCGCAACTAAATTTTTACCTGCTGGCCTTTAATGACGTCTCTTGCGCTGGCTGGGCGTACGTGTTGTACCTAACAGTGACAACGGTCCTCAAGGCGCGTGAAGGTGGCGATCTGGACTGGAGCCAAGTGGCAAAAATCACGTGGGCCGTTATGTCACTGCCGCTCAAAGTAATTCAGATGATGTCCGTAAAAGAGATCGTGCACGATGCCGTGGGCTTTGTGCGACCCCCAGTGGGCTCTACACTCATGCAAGTGAGCTCTCGGCTATGGCTCGTCTAGGCTCTGTCCCGCCTCACGCTATATGTTCGGCTTCCCGCTTATGGTGGTGCCTCGTGGAGTTGCCGCGCTACTCTTGTCATGCACTCACTTTGTACGACGCCGTGCCCAACTTCCTCTTCTTTCTGCGCTACCACATTTTCATGCTGTTTTATCTCTCGGGTGTGCCTGTTACGTACTTCCTTGCATCTATAATGACCTGCCGCAGGTCGATCCGAGTGGCTTGATAATATAGTAGATTATTGAGAAATACCTTTGTCAGAAATCAAATCTTAAAATGAATAGGAATTTCATATATAAGATTTTGAAGGAAGAGTGTGAATCTAAGGAAAATAGGTGTGAATTTAGCAATTCCCTAAATAAATCGTCAATTTATGTTAATCGACTTGCCCCTTGTAATTGCAAGAGCTTGTAATGGGCTCATAACTTTCCAGCCAATAGCTACTACATCGGACAATAAAATGCGGAAAACGCAAAAAATGGAAAGAAAAGAAGTTATGATGGCTACCATGCGGTCAAGTGGATAGCTATGGATAGGGAAGCATTCAACAAGGATGCTTAGGAGACATTATGTGCTGCTGAATACCTACATCCATTGGAGGTACGAGATTGTCATACTCACGAGACAAATTCAGTCGCGCCAATGCGATACTTTACATTTTGGGTAACTATAATCTGTACAAATTTAGTTCAAGTGGTCTGATGCTTGAATGCAAATGCTGATATCAAATTACGAAGCTCTATATAATTATGAAGCGTTCGTTCGTACTCCATTCATGTCTATCTCCAAAATTTTATATTTTCTATGTACATTTCCGGTTTCTCAGTTTAAATTACGTCGACCAAAGAAGCCAAATAAATTTCAACGTTCAGCTAGCCATTTCTAAGTTTCACAGCGTTTCTTCAAACTGTTTCAGCGCTTATACTATAAATAAAAAACGGTTTCAATGCTGAACTGTCTTTTGCTATACTTTGACGCGTGACATTTTCACAATCAGTGTTTCAACGCTAATTGTGAAAACTACGAGACTGCGGTGAACGCCAAATCGCTGCTTGTGGAGACTTCTCGTGCTGAATGGCGATAAATAAATCATCTCACCCAAGCGATAATTCTATGCCGCTTGCAATGCCTAGTGCATCTTGGCTGCATCGATTCGAGCTTATCGATTGAAACGACATCGGCCGTGTGCCTTTAGGAAGCATCGTTTGAAAAGATATCGTGCGTGTATCTTAACGAGGTATCGAATTCTTGTCGATATTACGGGTACATTACGGTATAGTGAAGGCGTGACCATCGGTAACGGAATTTTGAGAAAGAAGGTTGTCCTGTAGCGTGCAAAGGGGCCGCTGATATTAAGGATCGTTGATTCGAGAAATGGGTGTGATGAGTCACTGCGCTGTTGCATCACAAGCACGGAAAAGCACATACCCGTGTCATGTCTAGAATCTGCAAACTGCTAGATGAGTAAAGTGCTGAGCGAGCTGCGATGCGAACCCCATCTGACGACATCACGGCGTCATTCGAATGTCTTAAGCTTCCCTCGAGAGCGTGCATCTTGTAGGAAGCGTGCATGTGTGAGTCAGACATGTCAAGCGGCTCTTTATCCCACAAAAGAAGTAAGAAATCTCAAATGGATTCCACGAAGGGAAATGAAATTGGTCCAAGTATAGCTGTGAAAGTAGCTGCAAGCCAATGCACTCATGGCGGTACGAACAGTCGCAAAAGGGCTCCGCGACGTGCTGTTGCGTGCCATTCTGAAGATACCGGAACCCTAAAGAGCTGCAGCGTAACGTCTATTGAGTCTGTTCCGCGTGTCCAATCCTTTCTGTAACGAACGCGCTGCCAAAGGACGTCGTCGATCGAAGTTGCCAGAACGTACGTATAACAAGAGCAGCTTTCACAGTTTGGAATGACCGACGATGATAGTCGTGCTTGTAGTGCTAATGGACGCACGGACGGAAAACCCGTCTCACGACGAGATAGTTGCGCGAGCGTCATGCCGACTACACTCGCTACAGCTCTCTTCTACAGCGCCGAATACCGTCTATAATCGATCAGAGACAGACTACTTGGAGCCAATCGCTCTGGCCTTGACAAGCCGTCTCATGTCCAACAAACGAATGAGTAGTCAACACTATCACTTAGCGTCTTTGAGCGGCCAGCCATTAGCCGTATGACAGAGAGGTTCGCTCGACGACGTTCATCTGAAAAGTCGTGGACAACGCTGTCCGAGCACGTCCATCTTTGTGGAATCCCAACTGGCTGCTTGCATTGCAGTGCGCCTCATAGTCCATCCTCGTATTCATTTCAGGCACAAACAGCGGCTTACCCGAATCTTCACGACTGAAAGCAAGAAGCTCAGTTCAAAGCTGTTCAAAGGCTCGGGAAACCCCGAGATCGTCGATACAGCATACTGTCCAGCTAGACAGCGCCGCAAACCAATGGCCAGCAGCAGAAGCGCGATACAATGTCGAAAAGTCTCCTCTGGTGGAACGCATAGTCAGTCGAGACGGGTAGTTTCTACGACATGAACCACGTGGGCGACGTGCGCCACGAGGTGAACAATGACGTTCTATCTGAGCTCATGCGCGAAGGAGAGGACCGACGAGCGTCCGAGCAGCGCCAACGGGAGCTACGGCACGAGCAGAAGTCAGTGCGCTGGAGACTGTTTGGCGCGACTGTCATGTTCCTGACTCGACTCGTTGTGGACCTCTGTCGGCGCGGCCATCAGTGTGTACAGCATAGTATGCTGCGCTGCATACTATGCTCGTCGATCGGTGGATCGTCCAGTCGGCACGCTCTTCGATCTGTCCTACTCAAAGATGAGCGCGCTGCGCCTATTGCTGGCTACGGGGCTGGCGTTTGCACTGTCCTACATTGTGGGATCATCGGTCTCATTCCTATCGGTCGCCAGTCGAGACTGAAGTGATACGGCTTTTTAGATCAGTTAGTTGGTTCTGCGTACGGTAGCTAAGTTAGGAGCTGAGCTGAGCTGAAGGTGTCGTAAAGGAGAGAGAGAGAGTGCTAATGACGATTGCGTTGCAACATTGTTGCAGTGCGAACGAGCTGAACGAAGATAAGATTCGGTCACGGATCATAGTGGACCGAGCGCGTGCGTTCGTGCCTGAGATGCGCCAAGTGTTCCGTCGTGAACAAACTGACGGCCTGAAGCTGGGCAGAAGCGAATCTGGATGCGAGAACACGGTTCAGGGGATGGAGATACTCACTGATTCTATGGGTAAGTGAAGTCCGCGATGTTGTCTACGTGCAGTGGCTGACGTCGTTTTTGTTGTACACCTCTTGTCCTGAAGGCTATGTAAGTGTGCACCCGGTCTCAGCTGGACAAGGCGAGATGTGGCTGCTGCAACTCGATCGACACCAGTCTCCCGCGGATCCAGCAGTACACGGGCGACCGATGCGATACGGACCCGCCGCATTGCTGCAATGTCTTTGAGCAGTGTGTGTCCTGCTGCATGCACCCACTCAATGTACCGCTCTGCGTTGACTTTCTCGGTGCTCGTTTTTCAAGCTGAACCTGTTGACCGGTTCCTCTGCTACACTTCCAGTCCGCCACGCGTCGGGAGCTCCTTACACACGCGGACCCAACTCACCCGATCTACAGTGAACCCGCTGCGATCACTGTGTTCCAGTACTGCCAGTACCGCTGTCGCACCTCGTCGGCAAGTGTGCAGCATCAAAACTCGTATCGAAGGTGAGGGCATGCGAGCAGCAGCTGCACGCTTCGCTCGCGTTCTAGCTATGTACTTACTACGACGTGCATCTTGGCATGTCCACAGCCACCGCCTGTTCTGCTACGGTATCCATCGACCGCTGAAGGTCCTTCCGACCTTCAACAGCGACGGCCTTCACGACGACTGGTTCGTTCTTGCACAGGAGTCTGCGTCTATGTCTGCTTGATGCACTTGATTGATAGCGTCCAATGTGTAGGTTACAAATGAGCAGGAGCACTGCTGCCTCTCGTGAAGAAGCACGAGAAAACCTCCTACCGACCGCGCAGCTGGAGCTGGATCCGTACTACCAGAAGTACGAGTCACGCGACCAAGTAAGTGGCCATCGGACCAACGAGTCGACTCTCAGAGCTCGTCGCGAGACAAAGCAGCTGCACGTAGCGCTACAGCCCAACGTGAGCTTTCCGGCCACGTTTCTCCATTGCTGTCACACGAAAGGCCTAACGAAGCGCAGCGAAGCTTTGACGTGCGCTCGCTGGTCAACTGTGCGTTTGTGTGGACAATTTGGCTCGAATGATTCCCAGCGACGCCCTATCGTCGCCTGCATGTACTATCCCAATTTCTCTTTGCTTATCGATTAGTGTGGAGATACCACAGACCTTCGTCTCGTTTGCTTGAGGCTGAGCTTACCACTCAACGAACAGAGCGGTCCTCCGCTTTTGGCGCACTTGTCTAATTGAGCAGTTTTGTGAGCATCAGCTGGGGCGCACGTGATGTTATGTTGCCCCCTACCGCGGACGTAATCATTGAGCTCACCTGTATCCACTGCGCGCGCGAACTCGCTGAGAAACGCAGCGGCAAAATCCATCACGACGGCACGCGCCTGCAGGAAGCGAATCTGCCTGAGCGTTTCCTGGGACACGTGAAGGTCTCATCGCTGATGAATTGAAGCCCGCAGCAGCTGTCACGAGTGAGCCGATAGGGTTTCTCAGACTAGTGTGGGAAGATCACTGGTTCAAATCCGAGGCTCCTCATGGGCGGAGGATCGCAAGATCGCGAAGAAACCGGACGGACAAACGCTGGCCGCAACCATGGCCTCAGCAAGCCCGTGATACACCTGATGCCCAAGATAATACTAGACGCAGCAGACGCGCGGGCGTAGTGCATTCTGCTGCCGCAATTTCCTGTAGCATCTAGAAAGCAAATTGTTCTGCGATCTCTGTGTGCGTGAGTGCGCATGTCTGCACGGCAGGAAGACTCATGTGGAAAGCCTGCGATCGAAAGCATCGATCTGTTAGGTCTTCTTCGAGACGCTCATCTCACCCGTCCGAGCGTATCACAGCGCCGAAAGCACGGGCAGTACGTAACCGCCAGACGCGCTTAGGAGCAATCATCATCGAATCATCAAGCGACTTCGAAGAAGGACTTTGCTACCCTTCTGGATGCGTCAGTTGGTCGCGTCTGGCATCGTGCTTAGGTATCGTCCGCGCTTAGCGACTACAACCCTTGTGCGTAGGCAGGTGATCATTTTCTTACGCATGCACAAGGGCCTCATATTGCATAGCCAACTACTACTCGCAAACGTCACTAGCAAACAGTCTTACTCGTGCTATCGTCGACACGTCCGACTAAGTTGAATGGCTCTGCTCCGTCAATGATGCAATGAAAAGGAATCGTACGGGCTCGTCCTCGCATCCACAAATAGTGAGAAAAGAGGATACCAAGTCTGATGAAGCAGATACAAGACCGGGTGATATCGCCACCGGTATTGACCAGGCTAGGAGCATCTATCGTTTCCCTGACAAGTTATTTATACGATGTGTTGTCATGTGCTGGACTGCGCAAGACACGACCTATAGCAAATGCTCGAGAGGCCGAGTGCCTATGCTTGGAGCCACCTCGTCCCCGAGAAGAATGACAAGAACGTAGACCACACATGCGCAACATCAGAGTGAGAGCATGATAAACCATCAAAGACATCCAACTTAATGTATCCTAGCAGGAGGGATACCACATGTAGACGCTACAGGCCCGGGACCCTGTCGATGGACGTGAATACGGCCAGAGCTTCGCTGATGTAAGTCATTTGCGCACAGTAACCTCGAGCTTTCTGCTACAATGAACGATCGTACCAGAAAGATCGTCAGTGTCGAATATTTCTCGGAAGGGGCTGTGCATGTGCGCTCAAACGAGTGCGTTCGATTCCGGACAAACACAGCTTTTATCATCGTAGAGCAATTGGTATTGCATCCTCTACGAAAACGTGACGCATCAGCAGCGTTGTCGATCACGTGCGACGCGATAGTACATGCAGGATTTTTACGTCGAGCAACTCGTGTCCATCACCGGTAGGACCGCTCAAGCAAGTGGCAAGAACGACCGAGTCGTTCCACCCTGTTGCCCAGAGATTTTCGTAGCACCGACTTGCACCGAATGTGCACGCGGCAGACCGACCTTGGCACTTTTTTGCGTGAGCCCAAGAGAGAAACTGAACGCGGTGTCGTACCCAACGATCTCCAAACAAGTCTGTATAGTCCGTACGAGCAGCAATGTCTTAATGTGCATGGATCTATGAACCCGGCACTTCTGTGAGCTGAGCTAGACCCTGCTGCAGTCGCACACTTTCGATGGCACATTGATCGTCAAAGTCTGCCACTAGTCTATGCGGACATGTTATTGACTGATCGGGTATGTAGTGAAGCCGACAAAGATCGAGGAGCATACGAACTCTATTATGCTCATGACGATCAATGAGTGGCCGCTGTAGCTATCGCACTGCAGCTCACCTTGAACTCAAGACCGTCTGTAGGATCTCTCCTAGGTTCGATGTGTGGATTCCGAACTTGCGGTTTGCTCGCGTACTTACTAGTTTTCGAGGGGTTTCCTGCAGCCTTTACTTCACCATCGTGTTCAATGCTCACGGTGCGTCGTCATTGAAGCTTGTGAAGTGGTACAGCAAGCAATCTATCGTAAGTCCGACCATTTTCAGATCGCGGAGTCAGCTTTCCTGACGCTGTTGTTGCTTGCGTCGCACAAGACGCACGAAGGGACCGTTCGTGCGAAGAAATTAGCTCATCATGCTGGAGGAACCACCCAACGAGCACGCTACTTATCTTATCCGCCCTTCGAGGGAATACGTAGCCGAGGGAAGTGGGTAGATATGATATATAGAGGCTGAGACTGCGCCACTCAGGGATAAGGTGTGACGATCCAAACGTAGCGAAAGTCTGGGAAGATAGCGTAGCGTACGCTTTTCGATGGGGTACTTCTGACTGCTACTGAATAGTTTGCCTGATCGGGGGTAGCACTTGATTCGGAACGAGAACCCGACGTCGCTTAGGCTGTTGAAGCAGACGAGACCGCCAGTCCGTTCCGTCTGCATGTCCAACGACCAAGTGCAGACTACCGAAGAACGTTCGTATCGTCATATAAGTCCCTCTGCTCCACAGCAACGAAAAGACAACAAAGGCGCAAGAGTCGGCGGACCCAATTTCAGCCGCAAAAAATGAGTGCCCATCGTGCAGGAGCTTGAACACGCTGCAAATACGACGCGCACGAGCCACATCAGGTCCTCCTTCCCTCCCTCCCCTCCCCCCATTTGTCCAGCAGAGCGAGAGACACGGGACGGAACTCGTCCGTCCTGAGGTCAGTCGCCACCGAACTTGTTGCTATTCCGAGCGCCGACATGCCGTTTCGAGCGCGTGTCCCACACCAGTGTCGATTCCAACCACAGCTCCTCATGCGCCAACTTATGCAAACGACTCAGCTGCGCGCGACTCGGCACAGCTGCGCCGTCGAGTGGGTCCGTGCGGCGTGTCGCTCGTGGCCGCAGTCCAGTCGACGTGGCCTTGAAATGGGCCTATCTGGGCAGGCGCTGCCGCGGCCCAACGCGGCCCAATGGCGCTCCTCCTGCAGCTGCAGCTGCTTTGCACACCGTTCCCTCTTCAAGTCGATACAGCCGCAGCTCTGTCCGCGGCATAAACAGGGCGTGCGGCGTCGCACAAAAAAAGGGCCCAGTTGCTCGCCCGCAGCGCCTATTTGGGGCGCTTTGTGGCCGTATTGCGCACGTCACATCCCCCGGCGGACGCTCTTTGCAGCGGCTTTCGGTCCCGTGGGCAGGAGGAGGTGCCATTTGCCAAAACACGCAAACCTCAAGACCACAGGCGCACCCACAGACACTACTTCTACACTACTCATTCAAACCGCACGGACCGTCTGCCTCGTCTGCCGAGCAGCGCAAGTGCACACAACGGGTCTGTCGTCGAGCCGCTCGAGTCGCAGAACACCTTTTTGCAGCTGCACACGACGCCATCGCCGCCTCTCTCGCTTCTCGTTCTCGTTCTCGGTCTCCTACTTCCCCTCTTGTGCTCTCTCTGTGTGGAGCAGACGCAGGGCCGTTGCAGGTGAACAGGCGCAGAGGCCACTCGCATGGCGCCGTCTTTCCTCTCGATGCTCATGACGCACAACTCGACAGAGACACGCGGCACACGCAGTTCGACTCGAGCTGCTGCTACCGGTGCAACAACAGCAACAACAGCAGCAACAACTACAGCAACAACTACAACTACTACGTCAACTACAACTGCTGCAAAAGATACGGACGTGCGGCTGCCGCACTTGTTACAGGGCCGTTCGTTCCGTCGGACGGACGGCGTGCAGTTTGGACTGCCCGTGTTCCAACACGTGGCGGTCGGCCCGACGCTGTTGGAAGCTGCTGCGCCAGCGACCGACTGGGACAACCGGCAAAAGGTTCAGGACTTCTTTCGGCATACGGGCAGCCACACGGACAAGGCGCTCGACACGGGCTACAGGGATACCGACACCAATCACAGCCACAGCTATAGCCGCAACACGACCGATAGTGGCGCTGTCACGGCCGACGAGAAGGTCGTGCCACTGGACGACGTCGATGATGACGACATTGACGACATTGACGACATTGACGAAGAAGGCGATTGATATGCAGAGTTACGTGTTTCGCAGTACGAGTGACTGTCGCAAGTCGTGCGCGACGTCGTCGACGTCGTCGGAAGATACGACGCAACAGGACGACGTGCGCGGGGCCATTGCCAGTCGCGGCCGATTGCACAGCGATTTGGAGGATCTGTTGACCCGACAAGAGGTCGACGAAGCAGAGCACTGTGACGATCGCGAGCACGAAGAGCAGATTCTGCTGCGACGAGAAGAGGAGCGGCGACGGCGGTATGACTCGTTCGACATCTTGGCCGACGTGCGCCTGGAAGACGAAGAGAGCGACATTTTGATGGACGATCTCGACTCGGTGAGCTCAGTGGACCTGGTGGACGTGGTCCCTGCACGGTCCCGCACGAACAGCGAGGACTTTTACGGTGGCGAGCTGCTCGACATGCTCTCGGAGCGGCATATGCCTGTGGGTATCGCTCGACACGCAAGTGTAGCCGACATGCTGGCTAATCGCGCATCGCGCACATCGAACGGAGACCTGGATGCAGAGGAAAAGTGGATGCAATCAGGACCTGAGGCGAACGTAGTGAAGTTGCCTGAGACTGCTGCATCGCTGGCGCGCTCGGAGAACCTTGCTTCGGACAGGAATAAAGCGCTGGCGGAGATGCTTGCTCTGTCAACGGGCAAGCCGGGACAGGTCTCAGTGGACGACAAGACCACGTTGGAAGCCGTGCCGGTAAAACAAGCCACTCTACCGTCAGTAGTGGATGGCGGCGCGCTTGGAGCGTCCAAGGTTGATCCATTGGGAGCTATGCTTGCCAAGAGAAGCGGATCGTCACTGCCTGCACAAGATAATGCACAGGACGAACGAGGCGGGGTTGTGCATCCAGTAGCTGCGACGCTGAAGCAGCGCCAGCAAGCACCTGCGGCTGAAGCTGTGGCTCCATCCGATGGCGACAGCACTGAGATGGACGGGCCGCCGCTGAAGGACCACCCAGCGTATCAGAAGTACTTCAAGATGCTGGCGGTAGGCCTCCCGTCTGCTGTGGTGAAGCACAAGATGCAGAGTGAAAGCGTGGACCCAGCCATCTTGGACATGGATCCAAGCAGACCCTTGCCCAAGGCTGTTAGTGGCCCCGTGCTGGACGAAAAAGCCGAGATGGCCTACCAGGCGCAGCTGAAAGAATACGAATCAAAGCACGGCAAGTACTCGCAGATGGTGAAGGTGGGCTTGCCTGCTGCCGTTGTGGAGCACAAAATGCGCATGGATGGTGTGGACCCATCCTGGCTGCACGGACCGCCAAAGCGACCGGAGCCGAAGGCTGCAGCAGCCGAGTTAGAAGTGACGGAAGAGATGAGAGCTGCACATCGACAGAAATACCACAAATACTTTCAGATGCTTCGTATGGGTTTGCCACGCGGCGCGGTGGAGCAGAAAATGCGGATGGCAGGACTTGACCCGGCGTCATTGAACGGGCCCCGTCAGGCTGCAACTCCTGCTGCGCGACCGAAAGAGTCTCTGAAGCGCAAGAACTCGATCCGCAAAAAGCTGCACTGGGAAGGGAAGAAGCACCGGCCACGACGCGACAGTTTGTGGGGTGGTGACAGCATGGAAGAGACGAAAGAGCAGGTTCAGATTTCCGAGGAGAGCCGCGCGATACTTGAAAAGCTGTTTGTGAAGGATTTGACAGAGAGCAAGAAGCCGGATGTCTCGACAAATTCTGATGGCGCTGTTGCATTGAAGAAGAAAGCAATGGTGCAGCTCATTGACATGAAGAAGTCGCAGAACATTGCCATCACGCTGGCACGTGTGAAGCTGACGTTTCCAGAGCTCAAGCGCGAGATCTTGGCAATGAACCCAAACGTGCTCTCGTCGTCTCAAGTGCATTCGCTCATGGACATGTGGCCTGATCGTCAAGAGATGGAAGCGATCAAGGCCTTCGAGGGCGATTTGGCAACACTTGGCACTGCTGAACAATTTTTGGTCGAAGTGCGCAGTGTGCCCCGCTTCCACGAGAAGCTGGCATGTCTAGTATACAAACAGGAATTTTCCTCGCGATCGCACGAGCTGCGCGAGTCGTTGGACCTCGTGACGCGGGGTGTGGACCAGGTGTGCTCAAGCGCTGAACTACGCCAACTATTTATTTATATTTTGCAGATTGGTAACTTGCTCAACTTTGGCGGCGACACCAAGCAACAGGGTGTCAACGCCTTCTCCCTGAGTTCTCTGGTCAAGTTTTCGCAGACGAAGGCGTTCGTGGGTGGCACCACGTTTCTGCAGTACGTCGTGCAGTCGATCGAACGGGACGTGCCGCACCTCGCGCAATTTTACACGGACATTGACCTCATTCTGAAGTGCAGCAACGTGGCGTACGCGTCGCTGGCATCCGAGAGGAATGGACTGGAACTTGGCTTGCAAAAGGTCTTGCGCGAGGCCGAGAGTGCCAACAAGGAGGGCATGACAGCCTACACTGACGCGTTGATTTGCTTTTACCAAGCGGCAAAGGCTGAGCTATCGATGCTTCAGGGTCAGCTGGACAAGTTGGACGCCGCCAAGGCTCGTTTTCTCGAGTACTTTGAGGAAGAAGACACGGAAGAGGAGCTGGACGTGCTGCTGTCGCACATTGCGAACTTTACGAGTGAGTACCGCCGCGAGCACAGCAAGTACCTCGCCAACGTGAAAAAGGATCCGGCGACGCAGGGTTCGCCGAGCAGGAACGCAGTGGCTACAGTGGAGCCTCCCAAGCAAGAGCCCATTGTGTGTTTGAACAAGGAGAAGAAGGACTGTGGCGAGCTGCCGCAGGGAGAAGATGGCCATCACAGCCAGGACGCAGCATCTCAATTGCGTCGACCGGTATTGTCCATGAAAGTTGACAAGCATCAGTCTGTTCGTCGGATCCGCCGTGCGAGGGTACTCGACCTCGACATGTCTCGCCACGACGACAAGGACGGGGCATTACGTGCGACATCGATGGCGTCGGGGACAAGTGTCGTTAGGTCAGGTCTGCCGTAAAGCCGTTTGCACCATGTAATAAACTATGTTAAGTTACTGTCGCAGGACGCGATTGTGATGGCGAGTGTGTAGCACAGTCTGGACGCTCGACGTTGTGCTCTATTCCAATACGGCGCCCACCACCACTGCGTTCTGGCCGTCCCCTATCGCGCCGATATCGTATCGCACAAATCACCCACCATCTGGAAGGCATAGAGAGAGTCGGAAAAAAAAGAGCTCAGTCGTCACGCAATAGGCGATGATGGCGTTGCGCGACGGAGGAGTGGGCGTTCGCGTCCCACGGACCAGACGGACACCAGACGGACCAAACGTTTATACGAACGCACGACTCTCAGCAAATAGGACTATATGCGCTCAAACTGGTCCCGCAGATATACAGTAGATATTACACGGACTAGACGACCTAAACTGACACTACCACGATGAGTGGGGTCCATCCGTACCCCCACACCAACTCGAGAGAGACATTGAGGCGGACGCCCTAACACGTGACGACACACCTTCCGACCGTTTGATAGCACCCCTTCTGCACCGAATCGGCCGTCGCCACCATATCCCTCTCTTCGGGCACCTCCTCCTCCTCCTCCTCGCCTTCTTTCAAAGGAGGATGACAATCACCGACTTCGGCAGCACCTCCTCCTTCACGCATACAGTGGCTCAATAAACACCTGCTTGTCCTCGCGAATGTGCATAGTGCACATGCCCTGGTTGCGCGAGAGCTTCTTGCACCCCTCGACCTTACACAACCGGCCCCGCCGGTGCACCTCACAGAACCCGCCGCCGCGGTCCGTGCGCACGCAGCCCTCGATCTTGCAGTTGCGAAAGCCGCCGTGCGTGGCGCAAAAGTTGCCGCGTTGCGCGCCTTTCGGACACCCAGCGGCTTGACAGCGCTTGCCGCCGCCGTGGGCGCGACAGAGGCCCCCGCCCTGTGAGCTCTTGTTGCAACTCGGGTACTTGCAGCGCGCGCCGCCGCCGTGGGCTTTGCACAGCCCGTGCGACTGCGCGGCCTTGGCACAGCCCTCTTCTTTGCACTTCTTGCCGCCGCCGTGGCCGATGCAAAAGTCGCCGTTCTGACTCGACTTGCGGCAGCCGTCGATGCTGCACTTGCGGCCGCCGCCGTGCGTCTTGCAGAAGCCTTTGGACCGCACGCGGCGGTCGCAGTCCGTCACTTTACACGTGGCGGCGGAGGAACTGCTACTGCTACTGCTGTTGCTGTTGCTGCCCTTGGACGTCCGAGCGCTCGTCGGCAAAACGCGGAACAACAGCTCCGGCTCCGTGTCGGGCAGGAGGCGGTCGAGCGAGTCGAAGGCCGACTCGATCGCGTGGGGACCGTCCGAGGGCACTGCCGACTTGAGCGCCGATGCTGAAGCGCTGCTAAAGACGGCGTAGGCGAGCGGGTCAAAGTCGTCAATGGCCATCTTGAGGCCGCGGTCGGCACTGGAGAAGGCAATGGGTTCGACGCTGAGCGACGGCGACGCCGGCAATGGCTCTGCTTTGATCGACCGGTGCATGAACTGCGTGGTCTGTTGTGGTACCTGTCGTGGGGACGGAGAGGGCACGAGGTACTGCAGCGGCTGCTGTTGGTCCATACTGATCTCCAAGAGGTACTGCATCTCGTGCGCCTGCACGGCACGCGGCGGCGACGGCGGCGGCAGTGACCCGTTCACGAGCGGTGGAAAGCTCTGCGGATGCGCCTGCAGCGACGACACAAAGCTGTGGCTGTGGTGTCGCGCGAGCATCGGCGGCGGCTGCGACTGCTGGGACGGGTAGTTCTGCTGCTGCTGGGGCTGCTGGGGCTGGAAGAGGGCCGCCGTGAGTTGACGCGCGGGCATTGACGCGTGGCGCGTGAGCGGTGCGGGCGGACCCGCGAGCGGATGCCGTTGGTGCGGTGTAAAGGGCGGCTGCGGTCGGGCCCAGACGTCCATGTCGCTGGTCAGAAGGCCAAAGTCGTTGACGAGCGGGTCGGCGTACTGGCTGAGGTGGTGTCGCGGCTTCGCCATGGAGTGATAGGGCCGTTGCTGCTGCTGCTGCAGTTGGCTCGGGGCACTGCGACTACTGCGATAACTGGTACTAGTGCAACTACTACGGCAACTGCTATTGCGGCCGTCTGGAGCGCTGCTGGCGGTCGACGGCATGACTCGAGCAGTGGATCCGATGACGAGTTGCGGCGTCGTCTTGTGCTCTTTTGCGCGCGATCGGATTGACTCGGCACAGCTCAAGTTACCAACTGAGGCGACTCGAGTGTCTCTGCGTCGAGAACGAGAAGGAGAGCGGCGGGCGCAGAAGCAGAAGAAGAGAAAGAAAAGCGCTCGGACGGACGTGGAGGAAAACCTCCTGTTTGGTTGAAGGAGGCCCAGGACCAGGAGATTGCGTTTGCAGATGGGACGCTCTTGGGGATGTGGAGCGGAGGGACGTAGGGCGGGGGAAAGCGAAAGGAAGCGCGACAAAGTGTCGCGTCAAAAGAGAGAGAGAGAGAGAGAGAGCGAGCGAGCGAGAGAGAGAGAGAGAGAGAGAGAGAGAGAGAGAGAGAGAGAGAGAGAGAGAGAGAGAGAGAGAGAGAGAGAGAGAGAGAGAGAGAGAGAGAGAGAGAGAGAGAGAGAGAGAGAGAGAGAGAGAGAGAGAGAGAGAGAGAGAGAGAGAGAGAGAGAGAGAGAGAGAGAGAGAGAGAGAGAGAGAGAGAGAGAGAGAGAGAGAGAGAGAGAGAGAGAGAGAGAGAGAGAGAGAGAGAGAGAGAGAGAGAGAGAGAGAGAGAGAGAGAGAGAGAGAGAGAGAGAGCGCGCGACCTGACCGACAGCAGTAGGGAAAGGCCCTACGCACACGATTGAGGATCGGTCGACGGCGACTGGTCCAGTGGCAGTTCGTTGGATGTGGGCGTCGAGGCCGCGAGCGCACGGCGGCCAAAACCACGAGACGCGGAGTAGCAATCGTATCCGTGTGGCCGCCGCCTGCGCTTCGATCCAGAGCGTTGATGGCAGTTCACGCCCCGGGACGATGGCGACCGACCGCGACGAAGAACAGCACGTCGCTCTTGCCGGCAGGTGGCATGGACCCGCCCAGCAGTTGCAGCTGACTACAGGACACAGTATGTTGCGAGGCAGCAGCTGGTGAAAGTGGATATTCTGCAGCTGGTGATGGCCAGCCGAGACACACGGACAAGGTCCGCCACTCTCCCACGACGTGGCCAACATGGCGGCCGGCGCGAGCGAGCCACCCGACGAGGCGATGGAACTGTCAGGAGCCTTTGAAGCTCCGCACGGGCGGGCTGTCCAAGTGGCACAAACAACATGGAGGAGCGATATCGTTGAACCAAAGGGGCGAGCGAGCTCTGACCGCTTGGGTGTCGACGCAACTGCCGTGTTCGTTTGTTCCTTTGTTTGCTCATTGACTAGTGCACCGCCGACTTGCCGTTGGCCGTACCACTTGCCCGCCCGAGTCCACTGCGGCCAGTTGTGCTGGAACCGCATTCGACGCTGTGTGTGATGGAGCGCGACAGCTTTTTGCCCGCGAGCATGCGCGACAGTGTTGACGGCAGTTGCAGCATCAACTTGCAGGCTGATGTGTCGTGACTGCGGTTGCTATCGAACGTGTCCATGGCGACGCGGAGGCGCTTTGACAAGCGTGAGCGAGCGTGATGTCGGCATGACGACACCACGCGATTTCTCTCCCTATGTGATCCCAAAGCATCCGGTCCAGGCGGATGTTGGAGGCAATCACCTCCTTCGGATGTTGCACCGCTCGAGTTGCGTGCGTGCAGGGCCCAGCCGAGGCCACGATCATTAGGTAATCGGATGGGACGCACGCTTGTCGTTGCTGCCCCTTCGCGCAGTCAAGCTACCGTGCGCGCGAGCGAGCGAGCGACCGCGAAGGATGTACAAGTCAGCTGTCGTTAAAGTTGCACCTGCCAGCAGACACTCGTCTGCCGACACACAAGTCGCACGCACTGTGGCATGTCAGCCATTGTCACTGTTGGAGTACGTGCGTTGCAATGTGGTTTCGCATTGCCAGACGGTTTGACAACAGCGATGTTGTTGTTGTTGTCGTGAGCGGTTGTTGTCGTGAGCGGTTGTTGTTGTTGTTGGTCAGATCTCACGATGTCAGGTGTTTGCTGCTGTCGACGGCGTGGGCGCTGCTGCGCGAGATCGCCCGTGTTACACACGTGAAGGGGCGCGTTCGTCCGTGTTACATACGCAGTCCATATCGAAGAAGGTCAAGCTCCATTGAGTGCCTGTCAACGCGATCCTCCGTTTGCACGAGTAGGTAACGAGCTACTCACACGCATTGCGGCACAAGTGGTATCCTGTACCCTCACTGCTGACCTTCTGCCCCTCTCGCGCAACAAGCGAAGAAGAAGCAGAAGGACGAGGAAGTTCCCGGACGCAGACCCCGCACGTGCTCTGCACAGGTATCTCTTGATTGGTCCACCAGCTGTATTTGAGCAGCCACAGTCTCACATGATCCGTCTTCGCGCGACGTGACGACCGATTTGCTCGACTGTCAATGACTGTCAGCCGCACGTGACCCACAGACTCAACAAAACTGCTGACCACGCAGTCGATTCCCTCCGAGTGTTCTCACTCGAGCCGAACGCTTCGTGCACGTTCGAGACCGAGCGACGTGAGTCGAGGCCACGCGCTTTATGTGTCTCGTATGTGACGTCTGGTCAAGCGGTGTCGAAATGAAGGCAATCAGGGAACACGCTGCGAGGTTTCGAGCTATGAGCTCACCCGCATTTGCTTCTGGACATGTTGCAGGAGACCAACGCGGCCGCGAGGAGGGCGCGCGTCGTTGCATTCTACGGAGCGCAGCTCATATATACTCCTACACCTCATCTTCGCGGTCGCGACGCTTTCCAATGCAGACGGCTATCTCCATGATGTCGGCAGCACGGCGTGAGGCAACAAACGAGACATTGCGTCAGTTTAATCCGACGTGCTACCGCCCTACTCACACAGAGGTCAGCAACGTTTCGCGCGTCGCAACGGGTCACCCAGTCACTGAGGTGCAGCTGCTACAGACTCGTAAACTACACTGGTCAACGGTGACATCTTGATGTGTCATGTGTTTGACACCCGAAGTAACGCAGTATTGCGTACAGTACACTAAAGCTACGGTTGGACGAGAGGAGCCGCTCGCGCTGCTCCTGGCGCCTCCCTCACCCACACTTTGATTGAAAGCGTCGGTAGCCAACAGTGGGTGCGGTCGAAATGTAATGTAGAAGCCAGTGATGATGACAACGCTATGTCCAATTACTGCACGAGTGGCGGGGTCACGACCGCCGTCGCAATGTGTCAAACTGATCTTCTGAGGCTCTACATCTAACGTAAATTCGTTGCACTACATGCAGTAGCACCGATTGACCTGCCTTTCGTTGTCCAGACGTACGCCTGTTTGTTGCAGTGGTAGCAATGTGTAGAAGTGCTCGGAGTAGTGTGACCGCATGGCGGCATGTAGCCGATATGTCTACAACATGGCATCGATCAAGTCGCCCGCACTGTTGTGAAGCACTGCTAGTGGATACCATGACGGTGGATGTATCCGTCTTGGCCACGATCATTATCGTAGGTGAAGCTGGTTCATACGCAACTGTCGTATCCGTGTTTGCTCGCAGCGTCATGACAATAGAGAGCACCTAACTTTTGAAAGCGCTTGCCGTGCGGGTGGTACACTCTGCTTGCTCGATGCTAAAGCTGAGAACCCACAAGTTTGACTGTACAAAGTCGTTGACTTTGTTTCGCAGCAGAGACTACAATGCTCCTGCTGGCACTTGACGAAGCCAACTACTCGACTGCCGTCGGCATTCCCAAACAGAGCATGCAGTCTGCAACAACCTTTGGCTAATGGTGTCATTGTCGATCGCATTCTCTTGCGTGGCTGTCCCGGGCGCAAAGCTCTACCCCGGGAGTACACACAGTCTGGGAACAGTCACTGGACAACAGCAATTCGAATGAGCTAGTCACGGTAGTTTGCCACTGCTACGTCCAACTTTGCGTTCTGGCATACATCGAGACGACTGCTGGCAATACGTATGTAGCATCGAGAAAGCTTTCGACTGCCCAAAAACTGCAGCATTGAGGTGTCCGCGTTACTGAGGTCAGTTCTAGCGACGGCGGTCTGTAAAGTCAGGAAATCGACCAACCGAACAAGCCGGACACGAGTCACCGCCGTCAACGTCAGATGTTTGGGCAGTGTAAGAAGCTGCGACGAGTTTCGTCACGCAAACGCAGTACGTTCAGTGAGTGAGTCAGTTTGCCTACTCGGGGACGACGGGGTTGCGGACCTGTAGCTTTGTCTCAGGCGATACTGAGACATTGTTCACTGACGCCAATATGCATAGCCGTTCGTTGTGGCAGTGCAAGTAAAACGTCCATTCAAGTGGCCTGTTCGCACTGTCCTCGACGTGGTACCAACGACACCAATGCAGCCGTGTGTAGCGCATACTACCTCCGCCTGCAACTGGCTCGGCCTGTTTCGCTTCGTCGGTTCACGTCGCAGGGCTCATTCACTCGGTGGCACATGAGAAGTTTGGCCTTGTTGAAGCTGTGCTATGCTATTCGTCAAGACGCAAGACGATCATCGACCTGAGCTTCCTGCAGTCGGTTTCCTTGATACCGTTTCCTCACGTCTGGCAAAGCTTTGGCTGTGGCTGTGACCACTTTGTTAACTACCCCAGCAGCTCAGCATGAACATGCAGACAGCACACATCTAAAGCCTTCTGCTGTATTATCTGCAGCCAGCCCGTTATGGCAAAAGTACCACTCCAACATCTACTTGCTCTTGACGACGCGCTTGCTCAGGATCTCATAGTCCTGCGAGTCATCGCCACAGGCACTTGGCGACGTCTCGTCGATCTCGAAGCCCAGTCGTTCTCGGTAGAACCTCACCGCTGCCGTGTTGTGCTTGAACACGGTAAGCACCAGGAGGTCCATCCCGTGCTTCTTTGCCACCAAAAGCAGCAGCGTCATGAGAAACCGTCCAAGGCCTTGACGTTGCACCTTAGCGGCCAATTGGACCTCGTAGAGGTACAAAACCAGCGCACCGTCGTCCTCGACGAAGCGAAAGTGGACAAAGCCCACGAGTGGTTTCAACGGGTGTACCGCCTCGAAACTCTCGTCATACACTAAGAGGTACCGCGCGTCGCTGTCGAACAGTTCAGTGCGCTTCGCAGTTGGGTCGTATCCCCAGTCCGACGTCTGGTACAGATTCGCCATATTTGATTCAAAGAGCGCGACGACCTGTTCGTGTGTGGCTTCGGACAGGTCTTTGGACTGGGAGCCGCGAATCGACACGTTGACGCCGTGACGGGCGTAAGTGACAAAGTTTGGGAAATCGACCGTCACATCGGAAACGGCATTGGCCGCAACGAGTGTTCTGTGGATATGGGCCGTCATAGACTCGATGGCCGCCATCGACGGGCGGTGCTCGTGTTGTTTTGGCATATTCGATAAGTGGGTCAAATGCTGTGCGTTTACGTTTAAACGATAAAAGTGGTTTACGTAGGTGCAGTCGCACCCGGCGACCGTGACGTGTCTGGTTTTGCTAAGCATACTGCCAACTGCACCCTGTTATGTAAGCAAAGAATAAAAGCAGCTTAAAAATAGTATTGTCGAAAAGCCGTTTCTACCCCACATCCTGACGTATAAACCCTACCATTCTTACCGTCGCTCGTGCTCTTGGTTGGTCGAGCAAAACGGTGCAAAACAAGGCAAAACGGGGCATTTATATCCCAGCGGTGTGCTCATTCCCACAGCACGTGCGCATGCTTGACAACTATGATTTATGCTGCGACACACGGATTTCTCATCGCTGTATACTTTGTACATTACCAATATTTGGAAGCATTTGTAGCATATGTGCAAAAGAGTCTTGTCTATATTTAGTGAGCAGCTTTTATTTTACTGTTAATAATCAGTTTCTTACTGAAATATACATCTTTCGCATACTTTGCGCAAGCTTTTGTTTGCGACTGTTATTTCGATACCAAATATTCTGTCAGCCAAATTGCCCCTACCGTGTCATTAACACAACAGTTCGTGTCAACGTTAAAATCACCTTTTATATTTTCTACGAATGTTCATCCTTGTAATTATATATTAAAGGAATTTAACCTCCGAAACTTAAAAATGGCGTCGTTCAACTTATTGGTTGATATAGGCCATGATATCAGCCAACTAAACATCAATCACCGCTAGACGTGCACAATCTGTAATAAGTGAGATTCCGCCTTCGGATCTTATAGATTTCGACCTTATAGTAAGAGAAAAGAGGTTTAAATTGAGTGAATTTACCGTATTTGAATTGTATCAATTTCCCTCATTCTAAGCAGTACTTGCTCAGTGCCCCCTCCTCTCCACGTGTAGTGTACGTAAGATTGTGAGAGCTTACCAAACACAATATTACAAAAGTTCCGCTGTTTGTGATCGAAAGGGGAACAGTCTGAAAAACTGTTGTAGAACGATTCTGTTATTTAACTTTCGTTATGCCTTTACCTACTTTTAAGTCGCTGTCCATCCTGTCCCTACGATCGCAAATGCTGCCTATCGTGTCACGCAGTGTATTTTCGATAAGACCACAACTCAGCGGCCGTTTTTTGCATCGTCATCCAGCGCGCCTCACGCGCAACTGTACTTAGGACCTTACTTTTTTCTGACATTCCTTCTCGGCCATGGCTACCTCGCGTTTCTCAAGTTGCAGCAATTTACTCAATTCTGCAAGCTTCGCAGCGTAAAGGGACTTCGTCAACAGATCCGCCAATTGCAGCTCTGAGCGCACGTACTTCGCTACGACTAAACATTTCCGTGCGTAGTAAAAGACAGCTTTCAGGCGTTCATCGATCTGTTTGGTTTTCGGCTAAAATGTTATTCATGCCAACCGCTTTAGCTTGGCCTGGGTTTTCACGTGCAGCACCATCGAGTACGCAAGCGTCTTTCAAATTTCGCAGAGCATCTCCCTGATGCCGAGCAACTCGCGCGCCTTCTCCGACGTGGCGGCATATTCCGCCACTATCGTGGAAAGCGTGTCTTCGCCCTGCTTCTTGGCCGTTTAGATCACTGGCAGTAACTTTTGCCGAATGATGCCGTCGATCACAGTATATCGGTACGACTTGTCAGAACCGAAGTCGGCGTCCGATTAAGACTCAAGCTGCAGCTCGAAATCGGAACCCCGCGTCAGCGCTATGCGCAGCTTGAATTAGCGCGTGCCCTTTTGGAAACGAGCGTATCGCTTCGCAAGCTAAAATCCGTGCAGTCGTGGCGATGCTTCTAGTGCGTTGCTTTAAGCACGGTGAATGCGATGTTGCACCGCGTGTAATGCGCCACCCGAAGTTTACTGCCTACAAGGGACTGAACCTCCCGGATGCTCGGGTCCTCGTCAACCCCACTCGCGCTTTACAACGCGCAGTCTTCTGGCTGCACTACATAGCAGTCATCCCCTATCAAAGCTCGCGTCGAGTTGACGCTTTTAATTCCAATCAGCAGATCGCCTATGGCTTCAGACTGGTCGATATTGTAGCTGTCGTTGTCGTCCATGGTAACACGCATTATAAGAAGCTTGCGGACGACACCAACGTTCTTGATGACCAGGCTTCCAGACTGTGTGAAGAATCGCTCGACAGTAGCTCTTTCAGTTCCGGGAGCCAGCAGGCCATCTACGTATCGACCCACAACAACAAGCTGACCACCATAGATCTTCCAGTGGAGGCAAATGTTCAAGCTACACTTGTTGACTTTGAATCCGCGTGCAAATGGAGGAACGAGTGCGCGGTCGATGTGATTTTCCAGACTGTACTGTGTGGTTGCGATCCTCACGAAATCTGCTCTTGATCTCACTATATACTACGTACAGACGCTCTTCACTATCTCAAGATTTCTGCAAGCTGCACAGCTTCTCCACCCTTCTTGTCAGGTGCCGTGCATCCACTTCCAAAACTTCTCCCGCGGCACCGCACTTACCGCAATCCCATCATCTCGCGTAGGTCTGCGACTCTAGGCGCCGGGACACTCTTCGTCTGTATATCCGCGATCATCTCGTTGGTCGCGATGTACTCGGGCTTCACGATGCCCTTAGAGCTCGTGTCGCGTACGAACTTCATTTTAATGCCGACGTGCTTCTGTGCGCTCGACGTGGCTTCGTTGTCGATCTGCTTGATCGCCGCTTGATTGTCCACCATCATCTGCATCGGCAACTTCACACTCACGTTCATTCCATGCGGTAGGTTCTTTACGCCCAGGAGCTCCTTCGCACCAACAGATGCTGCCACGAACTCGGCTTCCGCAGTTGAGAGCGCGACTGCGGACTGTTGCTTGACTTGCCATCCGACGGGCATCCCGTCGACGAGCAGCACTGCACCGATGATCGACTTTCGCGTGGCCTTGTCGGCCGCGTAATCCGCGTCGGTGTAGCTAGTAAGTCTCACCTCATTGGCGCTCGATGCGCCGCCCATGTGCAGCTTCAGCGCAGCCGTACCAGCAAGGTATCTCAGCACTCGGCGCGCGAGCTTCATGTGGTGGTCGCTGGGCGCGTGGCTGCGGCGTGTCGCGCGGTGAACCGCGCACGCGATGTCGGGTCGACTGCATCGTGCGACCCACAGCAGGCTCCCGACAAGGCTCTGGAAACTCTTGATCGTAGGTCGTTCTGCATTGCCAGCGACACGCGTGGGAAGTGGATTCGTGTCGGTGCTCTCTGACTCGATTGACGCTTCGTCACTGACTGGTGAGCGCACTGCGTTCGCCTTTTCCAGACGATTCTTGTGCAGTAGTTCGGTGATCATTTGCTCTTGGTCGACGGTGTACCCGTGCAAGTCGTCGTACCCGATGCGCATGCCCAGGAAGTTCTCGACGCTCCCGAAGCACTTGAGCTCCAGGCTCTGCATCGCCGCGCCAAAGTCGTCTAGAAGCTCGTCGCTCGTCGCGGTAGCAAGAAGGTCATCGACACACACTCCCACTACTGTCGTGCCTTCGGCTGTTGTCTTCACGTAGACACATGCGCCCGTGGATGACTGTGAGAATCCGGCGTCATTCAGCGTTTGGTCGAGTAGCTGGTTCCACAGTCGCCCGGCCTGCTTGAGCCCGTAAAGGCTTTTGATGATCCGCAGACACGTCTCGCCGGCGTTTGTTACGTTTAGCTTCCACAGCTGATCATCACTGATCTTCATTCCTTCTGGAACGCGCATGTGAATCTCGATCTCCTCCTCCTTGTAGGCCTTCAGGCAGGCGCTCGGGACGTCAAAGTGTCGCGCGCGCACGTTCCATAGCCGGGCAACCGCGAGAATGATCTTTTCGCAAGTCATGTCCAAGACAGCTGCAAATGTCAGGTTGTAGTCTCTTCCGAGCACTTGATCGTCGCCTCCTGCTACAAGTCTTGGTTTGTAGCGTTCGATGGACCCGCTGCCGTTCATCTTCTTTTTGAGAACCCACTTGTTGCGAAGCACGTGCATGTGCTTCTCGCGTTTAACCACCTGCCACGTGTTGTTTGTTTCCAGCGAAGCGATCTCGTCGTCCATAGCTTGGGCCCAGAGGTGCGCGTCTGGAAGTGCACGCGACGCCTTGTACGTCTTCGGGTCGGGCAAGTTTGCGTACTGCTCCTCCTTCGTCCCTAATGCGGACATAAAAACTGATTGGAAAAGCGTCGCTACGGCAACTGGATCTCGCGGCCCGCGTCGCGCTGTATTGTCTGCATCGTCGGCTGCCTGCTGCTTTGCCTACTTCGTCCTCACACGTCCAGACGTTCGCGGGAGTCTGTTCGTATCGTCATCATCGTCGGCTGCCTTCTGCTTTGCCGACTTCGTTATCACACGTCCAGACGTTCGCGGGAGTCTGTTCGAATCGTCATCATCGTCGTTTAATATATCTTCCTCTGCGTCTGTTTGTTCCGACGCCTTTGCTTTTCGTTGCGCTGTAGACTTCGACTTTGACTCCTTGTCGCGTTTCGCGCGAGTTTTTGTCCGCGCCGTAGCTGTCGTTTTCGGCGTCGACGCGGTTTTGGCGGCAGCTCGTTAGCCTGAGCGTCCGCCGTTTGACTCCTCCCATCGTCTACTTACTTCTCGTTCACCGGCTAGTTTCTCGAGCTCGTCGTCAGCTTCTGACTCGAGCGCTTGTCTCAGCTGCTTGTTTGCTTCAGCTGTCAGTGTTTCGTATTGGTTCACGTGTCGGGTAGTCACCACGACCTGCTTTCCGGGGAACAGTACCTTGTACCCCTTGGTTTCTTCGTTTTTGCCGGCAATAATCCCTGGCGCTCCACGCTTTCCCAGAAATGCGTTTGTTGGGTTCTGGTACATCTTGCAAGGCGAATCGAACACCACCACGTCCGCGACACTCACTGGATTCTTCGTGAGCAGCTCCAGAGGCGATTTGCGGTCTGGATTGGAGAGAGTCGGCATCCTGTTCAGGACGTACGCCGCGTATTCCACGGCGTATCCCCAGTAGCCGAGCGGAAGGCCACAGTCGAAGAGCATGCACCTCACCATGTTCATAACGGTTCGGTGCATTCTCTCGGTCTTTCCGTTTGACACCTACGTGTTGCGCTCAGTAATTTGCCTGCCGATGCCCGTCTGCTGACAGAAGAGTCTAAGGTTGCGGTACTCGCCTCCTCCATCCGTCCGCAACATGTAAACTCGCACTATAAATTGTCTTTTAAAAAAGACCACAATGTGCTGGAACTTTCGGGCGGCCTCGTCCTTAGACTTCGCGACGAACACACGCACGTAGTTGGAACTGTGGTCGATAAAATTAATCATGTATCGATTTTTCCGCTTGTCCATGGGCGTGATGGGAACTTTGAGGTCACTGCAAATGACCCCCCTACCACGTCAATCGGCGCGTTGAGACCGCTGTCCTTCTTGGGCTGTGCTGATTTGAACTATTTGCCCTCGGAGCATGTCAAGCAGTTCTCCCTCACTTTTTCAATAAGCTCGAGTCCGTTTACCGGGTTCGCGACGAGTCGCTCAACGTCTTCGTAATTCAGGTGGTCAAAGCGCCTGTAAAGTTCCATCAAGCCCCCTATCTGCATTGTTGCCTATCGGGGCTGCGACTCGTCGATCGCGTGCAGGATCACGTCCGTCAACCCGTTTGCTCGTTGCTTCCCATGCCCACGGTCAACGACAAGGACATTCTACTTGATCTGGACGTACATCACGACGTCGTTGTCGATCATCACTGCGTGCCTGTTGTTCTTGTCGTCGAGGCGGCAGCCCTGTAGCATGAGTGTGCCGAGTGAGATTAGATTAATGGCTAGCTTAGGCGCGTATTTGACGTTGCGCAGCTCGATACTGCACGTCTCGCCTTCCACCTTTACGCGCAGTCGCACTTTGCCGCGTCGAGTCACCTGCAGAACACTTTTGTCAGGCAGCGTCATGCCAATGGGTTCGTCGAACCCCTCCCAATCGTACAGCATGCTGCTGTGTTTGACGAGGTGTGTGCTGGCGCCGGAGTCGACAATCCAGTCCTCTTCCGTCAGGCAACCTGCCGCTATTCCAGCAAGCGCCCATCGAGGTGCCTCATCGTCGCTCTCGTTCTTCGGACGACTGGGACACGTGCGCGCGATGTGCCCTACTGTGCTACAGATGTTGCACACCCTTGTGTCCGTGCGTGCGGTGGTGGTCGCTGCTGCTACTGCGGCTTTGGCTGGGCGAGGCGCCCGTTTCCTATTGTCCTCGTAAGTCTGCGCTCACTGCGTAATTTTGAGCGCGTGGGTCACAAAGTCGGTGCGCTTTCGGTCGTACTGGCTTGCGAGGACAGGTCGCAGCTCTGGGCTGGCATTCATCACGGGGCTTTCCGGGATCAAGGACGCCGACGCACCCGTAGCATTTCGCGCCGCCATGAGGTAGAGGTAGTGTGCATGCCAGGTGTCGCTGCTGCTATTGCGCCTGTTAAAGAACTCAGACACTTGTGCGCTAGTGAACCTGCGCGAAAAAGCCGATTTCATCTCCTCCATCGCGTAGGACAGCGTCCTTTCCGTGTCCCAACACTCGTCCCTGAGTCCATGGAAAAATCTTCAGCTTCTCCTCGGAATCACTCGCCAAGTTTGCTGATTTTGTACTTCTCCGGCCACGCGTAGCCGCACGCCTCTTGAGCCACTTTAAGCTCTTCCATAAACGCGCGTCCCCAGTGCTTGAACCCGCCGCCCAAGCCCTTGTGGAGCTCCTTGCCGGTAAACACGCTAATGTCGAGCTTCGCATCCTTTGCCAGTGGCACACGAGTCGATCTGCTGACGAGAGCTCGTCCAGTCGGCGCATTTACGCCTGGGTGCTGCAGCCTCGCTTGAGCGAATGCGCGATTCGTCGCATCGCGTGCAACTACTTCGCGTGCCACCACTTCGCGTGCCGCAGTCTCGCGCGCCGCGGCTTCGTGTGTCGCTCTCGCATAACCTCGCTCTTCCGCCTCACGCACGCGACGCTCGACGTCTGCTGCGTTGTGCTGCGCATGCTGCCACGCGCGACCCGCGTTTGCTTGGTCTAGGTTAACACGTCTGGCTTATTCTCCAAGCCTCGCCTCGCGCGTTTGCTGCTCCTCTTTCACGCGCCGCGCTTGCTCCGCTAGCGCCACCTCACGTGCGCGGTGCGCTTCTCCAGCCGCTCTCACTTTCTCATTAATCTCGATCTCTCGCTCGCGTTGCCGATTCTTTTCGTGCAACACATCTTTCTTGTGCAGAAAGAGACTCTGTTCTCTCTCTTGTACTGCGCGGGTTTGCTGGTCGTGTTGGAGTGAAAGCGCTTCTCGCTCCGATTGCAGTTGTGCTATGAATTGCGCGAGTTCGAGCCCTTGAGCTTCCAGCTGCGCCGCCAGCGCGTCTCGTTGTTGCCGCTGGAGCTCTGCTTTGCTCAGCAGATGTCGTTCGACCTGCTGCAGTTGTCCGTGCGCAGCTTGAACAGCAGCTCGTTGCTCTTCTTGCTGTGTCTCTTGTGCCTCTGTCACTGCTCGCAGCTGCATGCCTCGAGCTTCCGCGGCGACTCGCAGACCTTCTAGCGCGGCCGAAAGTTGTTGCAGTTGCTGCTGCTGTTCTTGTCGCAGCGCTCTTCTTTCCGTCCTGACGCTTGCGTTGCGTACTCTGGACTCAGTCCCAAAGACGTCGTGGAGGTCGTCAACCTCCATGGGTCTCACATGCGTCATTCGCAAAGACGGGGATCTGAATGTCTCTGCTGCTTTCATCGTTGTCACCAGAGCTCTTGCCTTGGTCCTGCCTGGCCCAAAAGTTGTTCCTGTTGGTCCCGGCAGCGTCAGTCGTTCTCTCTCGAGTTCCTTGAGCCGTGCAACCATCGCAGTTTGTTGTTCCATGACAAGCGCGAGATCGGGTCGCATGCCTTCTCCGCTGTTGTCGCTCTATACAGCCGGAGGAGTCTGCGCGGCCTTTAGCGTGTTGCGAAGCCGCGCCATCAATGCCGCCGCTGCGCGTTGGGCGGCACTCGCGTACTCAACGCCCCTACTAGGGCTCATGACCTGTTGGCTTTGCATCCGCGTGCAAAGGGAGGAACGAGTGCGCGGCTGGTGTGATTTTCCAGACTGTACTGTGTGGTTGCGATCCTCACGAAATCTACTCTTGATCTCACTATATACTACGTACAGACGCTCTTCACTATCTCAAGATTTCTGCAAGCTGCACAGCTTCTCCACCCTTCTTGTCAGGTGCCGTGCCTCCACTTCCAACAACACTGGCTGAAGCCAGCGGCTGGCAATCGAGTGTGCTTAAATTGGATCCAAAGTCTTCCGGCCTGCTTGAGACCGAACAAGGTCTGGCGCAGCTCAAGCGCAACATTCTTCATGTGCTCGGTGCCACGTGTCTAAATTGTGCCTCGCTGACGTCCAACGTCTGGGAATATGCAGTAGAATCCCCAAGTGCGCTTCCTTTTCAGCTTTGACGTAGGCGCGGTGCATGTTTCTGTGCTCCGCCGGCACGTCTTAGGTTACCGCAAGCACCAAAATCTCTTTTACCGCCTTGACCGCTCTGCCAAGCTGTCCTCGTGTGCCTTTTCGCCACAGCCTGTGCCACAGCCTCAACAGCGCTTTTACAAGCATCGCAAGATGGAACAGACAGCACATACACCCCTGGTCTTCTGCCAACGCCGTTAGAAATAGCCGAACATCTGTTCTACATCGCTTGCGCACGATGTCTGTCGAAGCAAGCACCACATGTATGCATTCTCGTCATGGTCTCTATACTCTATTAATCAGCGACCGGTCTACCATAGTTGATGCGCACGACAACACCACCTTCCGAAGCAGCACCAATGGAGTCCAGTGAATTGAGATGACGCAGACGAATGGCATCGACAGCTGTGAGACTTGAACTCACGCGGGTTACCCCAATAAATTTCGAGTCTATCGCCTTAACCGCTCGGCCAAGCTGTCCTCGTGTGCCTTTTCGCCACAGCCTGTGCCACAGCCTCAACAGCGCTTTTACAAGCATCGCAAGATGGAACAGACAGCACATACACCCCTGGTCTTCTGCCAACGCCGTTAGAAATAGCCGAACATCGGTCCTACATCGCTTGCGCACGATGTATGTCGAAGCAAGCACCACATGTATGCATTCTCGTCATGGTCTCTATACTCTAATAATCAGAGACCGGTCTACCATAGTTGATGCGTACGACAACACCACCTTCCGAAGCAGCACCAATGGAGTCCAGTGAAATGAGATGACGCAGACGAATGGCATCGACAGCTGTGAGACTTGAACTCACGCGGGTTACCCCAATAAATTTCGAGTCTATCGCCTTAACCGCTCGGCCAAGCTGTCCTCGTGTGCCTTTTCGCCACAGACTATTCCAGAGCCCCAACAGCGCTTTCACAAGCATCGCAAGATGGAACAGACAGCACATACACCCCTGGTCTTCTGCCAACGCCGTTAGAAATAGCCGAACATCTGTCCTACATCGCTTGCGCACGATGTCTGTCGAAGCAAGCACCACATGTATGCATTCTCGTCATGGTCTCTATACTCTATTAATCAGCGACCGGTCTACCATAGTTGATGCGTACGACAATACCACCTTCCGAAGCAGCACCAATGGAGTCCAGTGAAATGAGATGACGCAGACGAATAGTATCGAGAGCTGTGAGACTGGTCGCAAAGATAGGTGGTGTATCGCCCTGAAAACTGCTCGTTGTCGCACGCTACATGTATTGACTTCAGACGCTCGAGGAGGCCATCGGCATCCGTCAAAGTCCTGTAGACCTTCTTCGTGGACAATGTATAAATTTCTTTCGGTCGCTTGATTAAGCTTATAATGCATTTTGGCGAGAGCTTGTAGATTTTCTTGTATTGCATTCCCGTAGCTCTTTCTTTCCGCACTTCGCATCGTTTCAAGGTCATGCTCGTGCAAAATCCGTACCACTCTTACGTGTTGCACGCCTTCTTTTTTAAGCTTACGCCTCCTGACCGCCTGATACCTACTTGCGCATCGTCGCACTCCACAACCACCCAAGACTTCGACTTCTTATTTTGAAACCTACTCTCCGTGCCAATGCCTATTCCTTTGCCGCAACGTTTGTAATAGGCGTTGTACTTATTGCAGTAGTGACAACACATGGCGCGTATGTCACAGTCGCCCGACCTATAAGCTTGTGTACGCTCCAAAGCTTACTATTTTGCTACAAGCTGGGACTACAACGTTTTACGTGCTGTTTGAACGCACTTTCCTTCTCATTCTAGATGAACAGCCTGACCTCCTTTGTCTCATCACTGCTTCCGATAATGACGGCTACCTGCGCTCGTTGCGCGAGCGAGTATCTACTGGGGTCTCTGTAAATCGAGTAAATTGATCCGAAAGCAAATATAATGCGCAGGTCGGGCGCGTGCTGGGTAGAGCCTCCATCGTCTACGCGCGCTTTCATTAGCACTCGTTGGTCTGGAGTTTACAATATACACAGCATGCTCGACAGCGTCCTCCCAATTGCTTTGAAAAGCGACTCGCAAAATCATGCTGCGCGTTATGTTTAGCACCGTTCTTCCCATGCGCTACGCCTTTCAGTTCAACGCTTAATTTATCGCCTCTCTCATTCGTCGCGAAACGCCTATGGAATTATATGATACATCAATTTTTGCGTACTCACCACCCCCTTTGGGAAAGAGACCTGCAATGAAGAACGGAATTAAAAGTGAATATATACTATCGCTTTTACTCCGGTTGATACCTGCTGCTTGATAAATCTTTCCATGGTATCTGAAGAGTCGTCCATTAATTTTTTTTGGATCTTCGCATGTATCTCTACAGTCCTTCCTGTCCGAAGAAACGGTTCATTGCATGTGGCTCTTCCACTGAGACGAACCACAAACATTTAACACAGGATGTCATGTGACTTCTAACACCCCCGTCTGTGCCAAGCACGTGGATACGGCAGTTGACCGGCGCTCGAAAAATCCAGAAAGCACTTATAAATTTTGCTACTTTGCTTTTCGTACGAGCCAGAAACACGCGATAGTAGTTAGATTTGTGGTCGATAAAGTTTATAAGGTGCAGTCCCTAAATCGGCTTTTTGGCGTCCTCAAATCCGTCAATCTGAGCAAACCATTCCACCGATTTCTATCGATAAAAAGACATGCGCTAGTGTCTTTCCGCCACTAAATACTATTTGTCTGTCTGCTTTCTTTGCGCAAACGAGATACAGCTCGAGCGCTTGGTATCTGTGATACTAGTTTCCAAACTCTGGTTCCTTGGCCATCCGTACGATTCTGCTGTAAGTGAGACATGCAAGTCGCTGGTTGTGATGTAAAATAATGTCCTACGTAAATCAGTATCGATCTAACTGACTAATTCTCCCGCATCAGAATCACCATCACACGTCGCTGGCTGCCGTGTACCTCGTGCCTTTTCCACTGCCTTACATACAGCACATTAAACTTCATTGACACATCGAAGGCGACTTTACCGTTCCTGCGCCTCGCCAGAATGGTTACGCCGCCCCATCAAAAACAAGTTCGGAACCCTTGCGCTTAAGCATGTCGTATCACATAATGTTGCGCGTTAGCTTGGGCGCAAGGAACACCTATATCAACATCTCAGCTTATTGCTTGACCTTTGCAAGCACTGACAGCATCACGTTACCGAACATTGACAGGATCAAAGTTTCGCCGTCATCAAGGTGACACACTTCTTCCCAATCTCGTTAGTGCTTCGTCATTGCGGGATCGTTGACAAGGTTTCGATTGGGGCCACTACGAAAGACTCAGTCGTCATTCCCGGTGTCATCATAATTGTCTGACGCCATGGTTAAGTCGTTGTTAACGGTACGTAATACCTTGCTTCCTGTAACTTCTCCAATATATATCACCATGTTGCCATCGCATCGGCTGCGGCGGCCGCCATTCTTACCCCAGTTCTTTTGTTGCGATACTTAGCCTTCAACTAATATCACCTTTCCGCATCCTTTGAAAGTGCGCGTCTCCTTGAGTGTCGTGGACTCACCCATGAGTGCCAAAACATCCTTCCCGAAGAAGCTACCCGATCGAGCTTCCATCTCAATGGCTTGGCCACGGTAGGCTATCTCCACCGCGTGTACAACTTAGTTCACAGGGTTTGAATCATACTTTCTCGTCAGTAACGTCGATGGATTAGTTGAGGTCTATCTGACAATATCTACCAGTATATGCTGCTCCACACCACCTATGGCGTCACTGAAAGCCACTAGGTAATGAAAGTGCTACGGCCACGAGCGCTGTATCTCGATCTTCATCGTGAAAAGCTTCATGGCTTGTGCTGCTGTGATCGTTGTGTTTTCGTGCCTAGCATGCGTTGCATCACGTACTACATAGTCGACACTGATTACCACCACCAGTCAACCTGCCTGATAAAGTAAAGCTCGTAGATCCCAGTATAGTCGTATAGAGCACATCAGTCCTGAAGCTTTTGCTTCACAGGAATCCCCACGACTATTGTGCCATGTTAACTTGGGCCAAAACATATAAGCCGGTCAAAGAAGACGGAGCCCATCCTGACGTGCACCTAAATAACGTCGAGTCTGCGAATCTCGAGCTTGCCTCGCCTCTCATCCGGTGTGCGAAACTACAATTGCCCAATGACTTGCTGCGGTGGACCTGCCGGTGCCTGAGTGATCGGCAATAGCTGGTACGGCGGAAGCTGAGAAAGAGGATGCGGAAGCGGCTCGACACGCTGCTTCAAAGTATGCCGCGGGCTCATTTTAAGACCGTCAACCCGACAAATTGTTTCATGTTCCTGATTCGAAGCCAGGCTTTCACGCAAATTTGACATCTGCAGGGCTCCACCACGTAGCCCATTGGTAAAAGTATTTTCTAGCGAAGAAATAAGCAGTCCGCTTTGAATGATGGAGCACATCCACTCATACTCATCCATCCATCTTGCTTGCGAGACTTTAAATCTACTGCGTTCTCGCATCCGTACCTGATAGCCTTGCTAGAACCTTGTCCAGCGCTTCAGAGTCCGCTCTTCTTGCGTAAGCGGGAGTGTAAAGACTGCGGCTGGCTCCGACGAGACCCTTTATCACCGGTTGCCGGCATTGCCTGTACTGCGTTGCTGTCTTTCACATCTATGCTTTAGATCATAGCCTAGTCGGGATCGATAAAGGAAAAGTCTGAAACACTGTGGTGAAAAGATTTTGTCATCTATCTTTTGCTATGCCTTTACCAAATTTTTAACCTGCATTTCTTTCCGCCCTCCATATTCGCAAATGCCGCTTATAGTGTAGCACACTGTATTACCAATTCTACCACTAACTCAGCGGCTGCCTTCCGCATCACCGTCCGACGCGCCTCACGCGCAGCCGTACTCAGGACGTCCCTCATATCAACAAAAATCGCTCAACATCAATCAACAAACTGATGTTAATTATTCGTCTAAATATTATTCTCTCTCTGTGTTTAATTCTAATCTGCTGTACAATCATTATATCCTTCAAATGCATGTAGCGGCGCCGTATTTCTTCTTCTCTGATGTTGTCATCAATTCATATATAAGGGGATGTCATTTCTGGCAGGGAAAACTGGTCGATGCTATTAATCAGGATTCGAGAACAATCATCATTTTCGCTTGAATCGATTCTCGAAATTGGCGATCTCTCTGATGGTGCTGCCACACAAAACCGGTTGGGATACAAGCGTACATGACATTTGATATACACAACACTCCTGTAGGTGACGTACAAAGTTTATGCACACACTTGCACATAAAACTATGCATATTAGCCTATCTTCCATTGCATATGCACGACGCAATAGCTAGCTTCAGCACATGCCCATATGCACTGTCATTTACGCAAGTTTTTCTGATCACCTATAAAGGGTGCCTTAAAAACCAACTGGTTTTTAAGGCAAAAGGTAATGGCCTATGGGTAGTTATTATTCGAAATCAAATCGATTACAACAGATTTCTTGCATCCATTGTATTGGGATATTTGTTGGTGCGTATCATACTCATTCCCTGTAAAGCGAGGTATTTTCTTGAGGCCACTGCTTTTGCGATAAAATTTTACGATTTTCAACACCTTTGTAGAAGAAACAGATGTAACTCAATTCGTACATCCAAGCTTTACACGCTTACCAATTTTTCTAGTGTATTATTAGAGACCATACAAAATAGTGTATTATGATTTTCAGTTTATTCAAGGTTAATTTTTATTTCTTAAGCTTATCAATGACATAAAATTTATAACAAAAATATGACCCAAAAAATAATTTGATCTTTGTCCGTTATATTGACGTGCTAGGAGAAGCAAGATGAATATATACATATCTATCTCGAATCTTTGAATTTTCGTTTTTAAAGCAGCAGGTGCTTGACTCAAGTTAACATCCTCTATTCTATCCGTAAGCTCGACGCTATGAACAGCCCCGTTTGTACACACGCCGCAGCAAACAGATCCTTTCTCCTCGGTACAAAAGCTTTACTGTTTTCTCTTCTTAGCGGCTCGTGATGTATCAATCTACCACATTTCTCAGTCCGACCGTATAAGTTTATTTTCGTGCGCCTATAAGCTGATCCGTTACATCAGTGGCAAATAGCTCATCGTCCGTTATAATTCACTAGCAACAAAATCGCACATATCGAAATGTTGCTGCTATTTTCATCATTAAATTTTGCTGTAGAGTTGATGAAGCAAAATGGAAAACAATTATTGCAGAATGAGAAAACATTATATTTCAACCGTAGCGAACAGAAAAAAAATGTATGAGTCAATATGAATAGGTCCTTGCAAAGGCCCATCGTGATTATTGTTTATATTAGATGCTTGTGGAACTTATCCGACGTCCGCACGAAACAGTGACAGTCACATCAAAACACTACATAAGCGTTCGATAGGCAATTCGCAGGACGTTCATCCCGTCTCTTTCATTCTACAACCAACAACCAACAACAACCCCGCTGAAAAGAAGCAATGATTTCTTATGTGCAGGAATCTTTCAAATGCGACAGATTCTGGACCCATAAATATCGACATCAAACTAATTTGTCTCATCAATCTGATCAGCACACTTATAAATCAGCGTTTGTGCGTCAAAGTTTTAACTACAGACATGGCAATCTGTCAGGCAACGGAAGGGACATATCTAGTATAATGCAATCATCTTAGGCTAGCAAGATATTCAAGTTGAATCCGACTAATATATAAAAGTGTTTTTGCTCATATATAACATGCCTTTTTAATTACAGATGATCTGTATAAATCAATCATGTAAGTGAGTGTTTACACTTTCTCGCTCCCTCTTGAACAATATCTCAGACAAAGTGTCTTTGCTTTCGTGATCATATTCGCATCTGCTCTCTAAGACGTGCAGACGAAACTGCCTGTGCTTAAATTTTGAGGCTAGTTATATTTATGACTTCGATGTCGGCCACTTGACAGCTAACAATCGAGATAGTTTCCATACAAACTAGATACTAGGACTTAAAAAGGCACACCGTTGACGGGAATATATAATAGCTCCTTAATCAATGAAGAACTTTTGCAAACAAGGTCCTCTAAAATCCTATAAAGATGCAGTGGCACCAAAATTATAAAGCCCCCTCCCAAAGCAGTAAATACTCAAACTATGCTCATTCTAAAAGACCCATTGATAAAGAATTGATGCCACTTAAGCCTTATCATGCACGATGAAGAGCTACATGTCAAGAATCTATATGCTGCGCACCCAAATGTATGTGTGGCAGAAACAACCGCATTTCTGCTAAGCTCTACATTTGCGTGTAACAGCCATCAGACAGGAGTTAAAACTCCTTCGGTTGACTGTCCAACATGCAATCGAAATATATTTTTGTGGAGCATAAACTATGAATTCGTGCTGTCAACGGCCTCATCAATCTATACACTGTGATCCACCACAATCTAAATTATAGCTGTCGTTTTAAGAGAAAAAAAGACGTGATAATTTGTTTATCGAAGAAATGATGAGTGAATGTCCGTAATGAATGAATATAGAAAACAGATGCCTAACACATTTAATTATGCTTTTCTGCCCGACTAATGCGCTCGATCATATCGACACTAAGGAGGACACAACGGATATCTGCTTTAATCCTACTTAATTCACATTTTGCCTGCTAATTGTCCACCATGTCGATGAGAAGTTGTATATATAGAACTACATTCACTATTATACTAGTACGTGTTACTTCAAGACGTATTTACGACTGGCAAAAAGACGAATGTTGATATCAGATAAGTGTATAATTTTTATAGGGTGGTATATATATATGGAGAAAGGTATCGCGCTGTCACACAAATTTATTAAAGGGTGGCTGAAGCTGACGTATCTGAGAAGACAAATGGTTACATCTTAATACAATCCTTCTAGGAAATGCAGTTACTACGGGATTTCTAAAGTTACTCCATTAGGCGCTGGAATAAGTGAAGTTGCAACATTAAAGTGTGTTGGAGATTCTACTCAGTCTGGTGTCTTGCATTTCTGTATAGACAGTCATTAATACAACTTTATACGGTTGTTGTAGTAACTTAACTACTAATGCAGCTAACTTTATACAAACTTTTTAAGGTCGCAACGTAAATGGACAGAAATGCATACGTCTGGTAATGTGCCAGACAGGAAACGTCCCCTGTTACTTAATACATGTAATCGACACCACATTATGTCAACATGACTGTTATGTTGATGGATAAATTTTTACTAATATATAAACCTAATTGAGTAAATAGAGAAAAAGTACCATTACAGGCAAAATTCAGCACCGCTCTACTACATAGCCAAGTTTGACCACTAGTTAATCTACACTAGTTACCAATTGCTGCCATATGCGTGCAATACGTGGCGAGTAGTTAACTTTTTCACGGTTTGACAAGTGATATGTGTCATATAAATTGTATGGTACTTCACGAGTATACTATGCAATGTTTTATATTTCCAATGGCACATCTTTCTCGAGTGTCCATTCAAGACATAAATAACATAAAGTGCAAGCAAAATTTACGTGATATTTCGTTAGACATCCCTTAAACAGGTTTAGTTTAGGTATCTTGAAACATAAAATTGCAGGTTTCTTGTACCAATGTAGTTCAGAAGAAGATCCTTGCTTTTCAGACACATCCAATACGCAACGCTCGACGCTAAAAATCAGCAGAGGCTTTTTCAATACAGTCTCCACAACCTCGACACCCCGATCGGCAGCAGAGAAAACTATTAAAGTCTTTTTATCACACACGTTACCTTACGCTTTGTTGTTGATGCTGCCGTTGTAGATATTGATGTTTATTGACACAATCAAATTCAGTAATTTTCTCTCTTTTCTCGTATCATCCTTTCCGACACCCACGTCAATACTGCGCCTATGACATCCTTCAACGCACAGCTCATCTTTTAAACTGGACGAGCAAGCGCAAAAGCTGAGTCAGGGTGTGTTCATGGACGGCGGCGATCCCGCGCAACGCGTTCGTGATTAATATACAGATCACTTCAGCCTTCATACGTTGTATAATGTCAGGTACGCAGTCGTGCAGCGGCTATGAGATGGCGCAAACAAAATTTACGAGACGATTTAGCAACTACCACTAAATCTTGAGCAGTTTTTATCAGCTATAAGGCTTGCTTAGACAAAGGACAAGCAGGATTCACTCGTACTACGGTTCTAGGGAGAGCATTCATTATCTTAGGTACACACTCTGCCTTTACTGGAATTCGCCTCCCCCGATCAAGACGACGCTTGCCCCGGAACACTAGGCTTCTAAGACCTCGAGGTGCAGGAAAGCACTTATCTACAAAGGAAGAAAGAAGGCAAACAACTCGTGCAATATCATTCCGTGTATGCAACACGCCCTTCGTAGATGTTTACTAACCAAGCCGATGCCTGCGTCTATAATAATATTCACCGGGCACTTGTAACGGGGCACACCCTTGCGTGAACTTTACGCAAGGGTATCGTGCACCGACAAGCGTACACGAGGCAACCGAGGAAGCGGTAGGTAAGACAGAGGAAATACTGTCTTAGGTAAAAGCACAACTGTTTTATTAATATATTTAAGTCTTTTGTCCACTGTCTATCTGTTTGACTTAACTAATTTATGCTAATATAACTGAGTGTATGGTGACGTCTCGTCACCACTCATTGCGCGCGTCCTGCGGCGATTGGTGGGTTGATATCGTCAAGATATCAACCAATGAGCAGACTCTTTGGTCGACCCTTCAATATTACCACTATTGATGATATTGTTTAAAAAATATTCAACTTCATATTCTTTATTGTCATTATATCTCAAATGACAATTTCCATGTAACGGGCTGCCCCGTTACAGCACCCCCCCTTAACTGATAGTCACCGTGTGACTATCAAAAATATGGCGGCTACCCGTTGGGCACCATTAGGACAGGGAGCACTTCTTGGGTTCGTCCCATTCACTTCTCACACGACCTCGCATAGTTAACATGTCTATGCGGGGAAACTTAAGACACGCACAGCCCGCTGCTCTTTCTCCGCCTGCAACAACAGGTGCTGCAGGTGCACGCGGTATTACATCGCGTGCGCATGATGACCCCGACATTGAGGTCATCTACTCTGGCGAGTCAGACGTGTCTGACTCGGGCAATGCTCCAGAGGCGTCTCGCTCACCGGCGACGCCTCAGTATTCGCCAATACCACTGCCGAACGAACGGACTCGTGATTTGCATCACAGTCTGTTCGGCAGTGATGATGATGATGATCAGGGTGGTGAGTTCTATTCTTCACCACCGCCGGCTCGTGCGTCTTCGCACGAGCGTGATGACGATGGCGCGAGCCGTCGTCAATCTGGGAGCCGTGGTACCGACAAGGGTACCACTGTGAAGCGTGATGAGTTGAAGCCGTGGCGTTTGCCCGAACAACTCATCAATAGCCTGTCTCACGAGACAGGCCAACACCATCGAATACCCTTATTCGATGCAACCGAGCTTCACGGCTTGAGTTCCAGCGCGAAGAACTTTCGCGCTGAAGAAGATTTTTATCTCGATGTCTTTCTTAGACATCGATGGTACAACAGCAACCAAAAGCGTGACAAAACATCGCTTTTGGCTGCGTGGAACGCGTTCGTCCAAAACGTAAAGAATTTTGGACGAGAAGGGTGGCTCAAGAAACTTGAGGCAACACGCCTCAGGTTCGAACGGCGAACGCCAACCGGTGCTAGGTACCGGTTGCATTGTTTATCTAGTGAGGCAGGCATTCCTTGCCTAACATGGGGAGACCCTTGTGCGAGTTGTGTTGACAACTCGCAGCGTGCACATAGGGATGTGTACTCTCTAAATTCGCCCTGGGGAAGGGCACATCTCTCGGAGGAGATGCGTGACGCGATTGCAAATTTGCAATCCGTCTACAAGCGCCTAGGGCGCGTGTTTACCGATGGGCCACAGGACTCATCGGATGGGTCTCGTCATACTGGCGGACGAGACCTTCAACATCCATCAACAGCTGAGAGCGGGGCTCCCAGCTGTTCCAAGAGGGTGGATACCCCCGCCACTGGACGAGATAGCTCGTCCTTGATCCTGAATCGTCACGGTGATTCAAGATACGCTCCACTAGAAAGCGTTTATCACCGTGAGCATCCACCAAAGGATGTGGTGGAGGAGGAAAGACCTCCTCCAGATGATTCGATTCGCCATCTCGACCCTCACGAGATGGATCGCGCAATCGATGAATTGCGCGATGACTTGAAGCACGAGCGCGACCGGCGCTACGCTTTGACTGATACCGTGCGAAAGAACCGCAAGGATCGCGAAGCTGATCGGGCGAGGGATCGCGCCGATTATGCCACGGCGCAGCTTCAGGTCGAGCAGGATGTCCGCTCCCAATTCGGCGAGCTGGCGACAGCTCGCGGGGAGATATCTCGGTTGAGTTCCGAGGTATCATATCTGCGGGACCAGACGGATCGTCTAGAGCGCGAACGCAAGAACTTGATGGATGTTCTTGAACGTGGGGCTATCTTCATCGAAAGAAGGCTCGTACTGACAGTACGGCCTGAGTCGCCCCACGAAAAACGTAGGATACGTGCGCATCTTACGTGGCAATTCGATCGTGTATGTATTGCCCTTGCGATGCGACACAAGAAATGGCCCAATGTACTTCGGCAGTAGCTTACTACTGCCGACACTAGTGACTGCACGTCCAGGTAAGTTTACCGTAGACAGTAGTACTAGGTCGTTAACCTTAATTGAAAGAACATTTGCTCTTCCATTTTTGTCTGCGTTCCGTTTCTGGCGGTCCATCGCATTTGCGATGGAGTCCTGAACGAAACGGACTACCGCCTCTCGAGTCAGCAGGAAGATCTCTGCTGACTCTTTGTTTTGTCTTTCAGTGCGCTTCGTGCGCACTGCTAAGAGATTACTGTCTTCTTCAGCGAGGTTGTCTTCTTCCTCGCTGGCATAATCGTTGACGATGCTGAATATACCAGCATCGTCATCATCATCCGAGTCAATAATAGCGTCGCCGCTATTACTGAGGTGATCTTCTTCATCGATGTCGACTTGATCGACATCGGCATCATACGTGACGACGTTAGCGTCGACACGTGATGAGCAAGAGCCAAAACGGTTTTTGCTCGAGCGAGTCCCTCCCCCCTTATCCAAGAGTCACACTCTAGAAGGGTGGGCACACGTGGATGGCGTAGGCCATTCACGTAAAACGGTGTGTGCTGTGTTGAAGCATGCACCGAATTATTGATGGCGAATTCTACCATGGGTAGGAATTCGCTCCAACTCGAAAACGAGTGGACATATCCTCGAAGAATCTCTTCGAAGACACGGTTCGCACGTTCCGTCTGACCATCTGTTTCGGGATAGTCAGAAGTAGACATCTTCAACCGTGTTCCCAATATGCGGAACACGGTTTGCCAAAATGCCGCCGTGAACCGAGGGTCACGGTCGGATACGAGTTCACGGGGTGACCCGTGGAGTCTAAAGACCGAGTCTAGAAAGACACGAGCACAACCTTGAGCCTTGATCGGCTCGGGTACAGCAGCAAGATGGACCATTTTGCTGAACCGGTCAATGAACACAAGAATACCATTATTCTTGTGAGCATCTTCGGGAAAACCGAAGACGAAGTCCATTGAAACGGACTGCCAGCACTCTGCCGAAACAGGCAGGAGTTGCAATGGCGAACGGGATGAAGGACTAGGCTTCACCCGTTGACAAACCTCGCAAGCACGTATGTACTTGCGTACAAACTGATACTGTCGTGGCCAGTAAAAGTCACGACTTACCGTGAGGTAAGTCTTTTCTCTACCACGATGGCCACCTGTTGGGGCATCGTGACACTCATACATGATGCGCAATCGCAAATCATGATGAGCGGGTACGACGACACGAGGCGTGTCGTCGGCAACAGCTGTATAGTACAGCAATCCGTTGCGTGTACTATACCGATCCGATGAGGATCGGTACAAAGCCGGTAAATCCCTCATGGATTTACTGGATAGATTCACCAGATGATCCATCAATTGCAGAAGATCCTTATCTTCCGCGTATGCCATTCGTACGTCGTCTAGTAAACTTGACGACGGGACACTGACTGACAGTGTCGCAACAGTGGGCTTATCCTCACTGTTGATTTGTGCGTCCGGCTCGAAATCGGGCCGGCGCGAAAGCGCATCAGCGACGACATTGAGTCGTCCTGGTTTGTACTCCACGGAGAAGTTATACTCCGCGAAGAAAGACTGCTACCTCGCCATCCTTTGCGAGAGGTGTGGGCTGTTTACGGCCGTGCGTAATGACGCATGGTCCGTATAGACAACGAACGGTCTATCTCCGAGGAGATAGACGCGAAACTTAGCCAGTGCGTACTTCATGGCAAGGAGTTCCTTGTCATGCACTGGGTAATTGCGCTCAGCTGCTTGCAGCTGACGCGACTGATACCAGATGACGCGCTCCGCGCCATCTGCATCGAACTGCATTATTGCACAGCCGATTGCGAAATCGCTGGCGTCACAGACCACATGAAATGGTCTGTCCTGATCTGCAATCGCCAAGATCGGCGATTGCATCAAGCTTTTCTTGGTACCCTCAAAGGAACGCTGGCACTCAGCGTTCCATGACCACTTGACATTTTTCTTGAGTAAACAAGAAAGATGAACAGTTATCTCGGCGTAGTTGCGCGAGTACTTGTGCAAGTACGCCTCTAGACCAAGGAACTTCCTTAGTACCTTGACATCGACTGGCACTGGCCAGATCGGTGATCGCCTTGATCTTTTTGAGATCAGGACGTACGCCGTGTTTACCCACGATGCACCCAAGAAGTGGTATTTCGCTAGCCGCGAATATACACTTCTTGAGGTTGGCGTACAACTTATGCTTGCGCATAAGTTGAAGGACTTGACGAACGTGAGTTCTATGAACTTCAACGTCCGTCTTTCCGTCCATATCCCGACTACGGACGAACACATCGTCGAAGTAACTCGGTGCGAAATCCCGCACCGGTCTCAACAGATTTGTAACGCATCTGTTGAATGTCGCAGGGGCATTACTCAGCCCCTGTGGCATCACTAGCCACTCACACAGCATACCGCTGGGGGTACTCACTGCCGTGAACGGAACATCCTGTTCACGCATGAGGATCTGATAGAACCCATCCATCAGATCCATGGACGAAAGGATGGTACTTTTTGACATACCATCTATGATTACGTCCTTCCTCGGTATCGGCGTCTGAGCCGTTACCGTTGCAGCATTCAATTTGTTAAATGCGTGCACTATCCGCCACCTTCCTGTGACCTTTCGCACACAGAAGGTCGGAGAGCTGTGAGGGGATGTCGATTCCTTCACATGGCCCGCTGCTAAGCGATCGGCAAAGAACTTGTCGATCGCTAATACTTGTTCACGAGGCAGTGGCCACTCCTTCATGACACAGTACTTCGAGCCCGGTCTGAGCTCGATCTCGTGTCGAGTGCCTTTGTCCTTAGGCAACTCGCAAGGTACGGATTCAGGAAACACGTCCTTTAATTCGATCAAATCCTTATACAAAGGATTTGCCTGAAGTGACTCCCAGGATTGAGACGCGTATCGCTCAATCCGAGTCTTCTCATCGAGGACACTTTCGTCCATCGATGAGCTGCTAAGAACCCGTTCAATCTCAGCAAATACTGTTGCCGACCGAATGTCGGTCACATACTCATCCTCTGTGACGAGTATGCAGATCTGCTTGACTTTGCCACTACGCAGATCACGCAAGAACCGTTTCGGTTCGAGCGTTGGCAACTGAGTTACCTCCGAAGTTAACTTCGGAGGCACAATCAGATCAAGCGTATAAGCGCCTACGCTTGATCCGTCATTAACCAAGACGTTCAACGTCTCGGTTTCTTCCTGGGAACTTGCTTCCACAGGTTGCTGAGGGCCTGATCCCTCAGCAAGCAACTCTTGAGAAATTCCTTCCTCAAGTACGTGGGGACTTATTCCCTCGACGTCTTCTGACTGTGGCTGTGCAACCACAGTCAGGGACCGATCCTCTACGGTCGACTCTCCAGTCGACCTAGGATTTCCATGTTGCCCTTTGGGGGCAACAGGTTTCTTCTGTCTAAGATGCTGCCCGCTAGGCTTGCATTCATGTCCCGGTCCACTCGACTTATTCGAGTGGTGGACCTTCGGCGCAGCCTGTACATCTGTACAGCCGCCGGGAGCTTGCTCCACAGTGTAGTGATCAACTACACTGTGATCTTGTGCAGTCGTGCTAACGACCGAACCGCAAGTGAGGCCATCGCACTCACTCGCAGTACATCCACACGCTTGTGGACGCTCCATGAAGTTCATCAGATGGCAATCTGATTCATAAGTGACAGGCATCTTCACGGATCGATGCTGCCAGCTCACTCTTGGCTCGTACTTTCTGAGCCAAGGTAATACCAGGATGACATCAAATTTGTCATCCAGATCCAGTACGATGAAATCATCATCGTACTGCTCGCCCTCTAACGTGTAGTGGATTCCTACTACACGTTCCTCAGCGGTAATCGATGCGCATGTTGCAAGGCGCACCGTCATCCTCGTGAGGGAAATGTCGCGCTCAACGAACTTGATCCTACGACCCTCTAGTGATTGGCGTCGAACAAAGTTGTTCGACGCCCCACAGTCTACTAGGGCACGAAGTGACATATCATTTGTCGCTTCCAACTTCAAGGTGATGAGCGAAACGTCATCACCAGGTGCAGAGACACACAATGATTGTGTATCTGTAGCAACTTTCGTCAAGAGATTTGCAAATTCTCTTGAGGTTGCTGAATCAGTAGGGCGCTCCGCCCCTACTGACCCCGACCATTTTTTGATGGTCCGTCTCGCTGTTGCGGCTTCGCAACAGCGCTGGACCCATGCCCATTGCCATTTCTAACAAATGGACGACCACTTCGCTCAGTACTGTTTGGTACTGGGAGTGGAGCACTACACTCGTATGGGCAGTGCCCTAACTTCTGACAGCGATTGCATTTCTGCATTCGCTTGTTGCTTGTAAAGCGAGGTCTCTCGCTCTCAACATAACAGAGGTCCATTGGTTCTGGACCTCCGATCTCTTTTCGTCTCGGTGGACGATAAGAGTTTGAGCTAGCATGAGCCTGTCTCATGCTAAAGTCTTCCTGTTCCGCAACTGATATCGCTTCTTCAAGCGTAGTCAGCTCTAGGCGGAAAAGGTGGTTCTGGACGGGCCCTTCTGCAAGCTCTTGCATGAACACCGTAATCAACGTGTGTTCATTTACCGGGTTAGCAGTTATACTACTCGCGAGGAGTCGTATATGTTGGGCGTAAGCGTTCACATCACGCTTACCCTGCTTGAGTTTCAGGAGCTCTGAACGAGCCCTGAACTCAGCACGTGGCGGCTCAAACGTTTGTCTGAGCCGGGACTTGAAGTCATCTAGCGACCTAAACACATTTGGGTCGCTACTCTCGAGTCCCAGGGACCAAGTTTTGGCACGCCCTGCCAAGTGGGTCTGAGCAAATGTGAGTTTCATTTGCTCATCTTCGACGCGACGAGCCCTTAGGGCTCTGTCGAGTTCGACAAACCATAGTAATAGGGAGTCTTCCGGGACTCCACTGTACTTGGAGATGTCAAGTTTCATGACTTCGGGACGACGCGCATGCGCCGTCCCGCCCACAGCAGCATGGAATTGCTGCTGTCTCAACAGCTCCGTCTGTTGAGCACCGAGTTCTCTCAACTGCTCGGCCTGTTGAGAGCCTTGCTGGTGAAGCAAGGCTACTTTCTCCCTTTCGGCGAGCAAGTTCATTTTGAATGAACCTGGCTATAGCGGCATGTTGTTGGTCTCTGTCTTGAGACTCCAACATGGCGCTAATGGCGAACTCGCCTACGGTAGAACTCATTCGTTCTACCGCACCCCATTCGATGTCACTCAAATGGGTGAACCCTTCACGCGTGGCGTGAAAGGTCTCCTGATCATCCAACATGTTCATGGTGGATGATGTGGAGGTGGTCGCTGGAAGGACGACAAAGTGCTACCAGGTGTAACGGGGCACACCCTTGCGTGAACTTAACGCAAGGTTTTCGTGTGCACCGACAAGCGTACACGAGGCAACCGAGGAAGAGGTAGGTAAGACAGAGGCAACACTCAATTAGGGAAAAGTAGAACTGTTTTATTAATATAATTAAGTCTTTAACGACTGTCTATATGTTTGACTTAACTTAATTATGCTAATCTAACTGAGTGTATGGTGACGTCTCGGCACCACTCATTGCGCGCGTCTTGCGGCGATTGGTGGGTTGATATCGTCAAGATATCAACCAATGAGCAGACTCTTTGGTCGATTCATCAATATTACCACTATTGATGATATTGTTTAAAGAATATTCAACTTCATATTCTTTATTGTCATTATATCTCAAATGACAATTTCCATGTAACGGGCTGCCCCGTTACAGCACTCGTATACACCACTGAGACACATTCCACTTCTTTAGTGGTCAAGACGAGGGAGTACTAGACTACGCCGGCTGGAAGCAAAGAAAATCGTCAAATCATGCGGACTGTCAGGGGTCAGCGCTACTCCAAAAGATGCGTATCTAGGCTGGGCACGGAGTAATAAGGTATTCCTGATGTATCAATGGAATCCCGCAATTGCTTGCAATGACAATGGCAACTATATGGATATTCCTGGCCTGATGAGGCGTTCGATCAGTACCATTTGGATATTAGCGGTGTCGACGAATCATGGCAAATGGCACAGCGGGATCTTGAGAATATATTTTGTTTGATCTAAACCTTCCTGTCTACGAAGAAGTACTGAAGGCCGTTATTGATCGCGTGATGATGGTGTGTACTTCTAGGTGGAGACTAAATTGCATACAAAAATGGCTAAAGCCTAGCGCGATTGTACGACAGTCAGATCGACTCAGTGTTGGCTTATTAAAAGATTAGGTAACGTGTATCGTCCGGCGCCGCTCAACTTGCTGTCCCCTCGACGAAAACAGAAGGATTAGGTCCACCAGCGTACGAATGCGTACGGGAGCGATCTTGTCTTGAAACTGTGTGATGTAAGTGATAAATCCGCTTTGATGCTCGAATTCTTTGTTCCGGTCTTTACTAGAAAGATTTCGAGTGATGATGGAGCAGAAGATCGCGCCAATCATACTCCGATATGGCGATAAAATCGTCATGCTGCCGCGTGTATACATATCCCAGGGATTCAAACAGCATTTGCTACCTCTATAAACTTGGTCGACTAAATAATGATCGCGAGCTTCTTCACCTAGGCGTTCGCATACGGGGAGAATATGTATTTCCTTCTCGGTACTTATGGCATCACAAGCCTATGATCCGTGTCATCACGGAAAATTTGGCTAGGGCATCGAGGAAAGAGTATGAACGCTATTTTTTTTATATGCGGGTAAAAGGTTCGAATTCCAGCCACCTATCGAGTGGAAACGTGATAAGCCATAATAGAATCGCTCTTAGCACCCAAGCGCTCGAGGTTTTACGGCCAACATTCGGATTAAATTTCTTACGGCAACAAAAACATTTTAGGTATTACGGCTATCATTCGGATCGAGTCGCTTGCGGCATGGCGAAGGATGCTTGTACGACTTCGTCTTGTGGTATAAACTATTTAAGAAATGCACTTTCATTTCCAAGAAGTAACGGATCACCAAACAAATGAATGGGCTTGATTATGCGATCAAAAGAAAGAAAACCAGGGCTTGCCGATGTCGCACTGAAGCGCGGGCCATAACGCGTCTGGCGGTGTAGCGATTTTATTAGCTACAGGGATTGCTGATCTTTCTTAACCGTGGCAAACAAAATATCGCACACGCAGGTTCATCGCAACCATCACTGATAATTACTATTGGTGAATGTTTACGCATCTAAATACCACAAGGACCTCTGTATATTTTTTCGAGCTGAGAAGTTGACTGTAGCACCATCACGAGAGCAAATTTTAGAAACCAGCAGTAGATTCGTGCAATATTACTGAAACCAGCACCAGTTCAGAGACGAGCCAACATAGAGCACTGTTGATGTGGCCGCACCATGGCCAACTGCCTCAGTGATTAAACTGCGTGATTGGTCGAGAGGCTTTCCATTTTTTAAATAATTGCTGGCTTGATCTCTTTGGGCAGACAATATTTGGCAAACGGACGACTCATTGTTCATTTTGCGACCCACGAGTGCCTGCGAAGCAGGTCAAAGGCCTCTACGTTGCTTCTTATGGCACTATCATCCTTGCTGGAAGCAAGCCATACTCTGAGAAGCTACAAAATAGTAATTCATATGCACGTTTAATTAGAAAAAGTTGCTGATTATATGTTTGTTTCTATGCACGTGACAGAGGAGGGGACGCAGCGCGTGATCAGCAGACTGAAGACAACCCACCAGAATGTGCGTAGGTACGAAGGTCGACGTTTACCGCAATTACACTTGTTTGAACACAATTTAATGTGCTGTTTATTGCTGTTTGTTCCATGCCTGCAACGTGAAATAGGTTGGACGTTGTCAAGATTATTAAACTCTAGCTTGATACTTTGCAGGTCGATTGCGAACATTCGGCGCCAGTCCAGATGTACGTTTGACGTGGTACTGACGTCGTTGCTCTGTGTTTTGCCACCAGGTATCTGATAGAAGGGATGATCAAGTCGCGAAACAAGGGGTGGCGTTGAAATTGCTTAATTACGGCGCAATAAGTGAGCACCGCGCTCAGACGGAAGGTCCGATGCACAAAGTACGTGCAAAAAACGTCTAAGATGCGTTTTATTGAAGCAAGGGATGTCCGCAAGTGAATGGAGAGGGAAGTGTCATTGTATAGCCGGTAAGTTTGCACTCTTTATGTTTTGTTTCATGTATATAAAAGCTATGATGGTCGACATATTAAAAATATATAGCAAGCATGTCAAAGCAACATCATGGCAATTTTTGTTGTTGTGTTCATTCGTTACAAAAGCTATGCATAGCATCTTCAATTGAGTATGGAGGCAATAGACCCACGCGAGTGGTATTTATCTCTAGCACTGTCATACATCACTGTATTCATCACGAATACTGACGCCCCACGGACACCCGTCTTGTGGGCACACATACGTTTTGCTCCCACCACTACACCTCTTGACCTTGCACTGTCAATTTTGACTAAATCAGTAGTCCTGTATAAACACAGTTGCAGCAGCGCCCGTCTGTAAAACGTGTCTCTTCAACAGTACATTGGTACCGTAGTCTCTTCCATATCAATCATCGCAATTTTGTTAGAAACCGTAGTGTATTTTTATTCGTTTCTACATAATTCTTACTTTACCAGTACACCACACAAAAAAATTGAGTGGTCCTCATTAATAAATGGTGTGGCTCACATCAACTTTGTTCTATGTTGGCTCGTCTTAGAACTGGTTCTGGTTTCAGGACTTTTGCACAAATCTACTGCTGGTTTCTGGATTTGTTCCCATCGCGAACCGTTTTAGCTTATAATTTTACATGCGGTCAGAATCCGAATCCAGATCGCCTCGGAGGCGAACATTCGGGACAATCATTTGGCGCATCACTATAAGATCTGATACAGAGTCTTCAGATGAATGCGCTTGTACAATATGCACCTGTGCGGAGGCCGACAATAAATGCCATAGAATCAATGAACTATTTTACTCAAAAAAGGCCGAAATTGACCAATATAATAGACCAAATCGACGTGCCGCAGTCACGGGCGTTCGTGGTCTGATGGGTATCGGCTAACGAAACAGTCGTGCCTTCTGACCCCCAGGCCGTACAAATTCACGAACACGACCCCATGCTGGATCGCTGTGCAACGAGGAGTCGAAGGGTGGGGGCTGTGTATCCCATTACATCTTCCCATCTCAAGCGCATCCTCACTGTGATTCTCAATGCGCTTACCTCAGCGGGGGCAGGATAGGACGCAACGGCCTTGCCTAGGATCGCACGGCGGAGCGGTGCGTCTGCTGCATCCTACAGGTGCGTCGGCGGGCGCGGCTGAATAAGGACACTGTCATCCGTCGGGTACATGCAAAGAGTCGAGCACAACTTCTAACGCATATGGATCATTTAAATGTCATGACCGAAGAATCTCGAGAATAGCAATTAATTATCTTCGATCAACGGCTAGAGCGTGCTACAATCCAGTTACGCTATATTCTCAAGCGGGTGTCCAATTACGGAAGCGATCAAACGGCCAGCAAAATTTGGCAGATTCATGGCACCGCTTACCGGAGAGAGATGTCGATAGAGGATCTATTTGCATCAGAATGGTAGCCCATTTTAGGCGTATTCTGCCATTTTGCGCGGCTGGAGTATGTGACGTGCGAGATTGACGCATGTGTTCACATTCCGACTACAAGGTACGCCTCGGTCTCGGATAACGAGCAATTGATACGGTAAAAATTTACTACAGGAGTTGGCTCACGTATTGTCTACGATGAGGCGGCACAAAGCGGAACGTGGGGATGGTCTAAACAATAATTTCGTATCAGATACCTAAGCCACTATGATACGAGCAATGGTAGCCATTGGCAACGAGCTTCTTCTCTGGGGTAGACACCCCAATCGTTTCATAAAAGGTCTAATTATCCCGCTAATCAAAGATGGGGACACTACAGGAGCGTTGTATTACCAACATCTCGCCCTTTTTTAAGCAGTCCTTTAAGTATATGCGAAATTTATCGCTTTACGAGTGCAAAGATGCTTGTGAAGAATGATTGATGCATCGCAAAAAGGCTTTATACATGGGCTATAGATGATCATGATTGTTATGATGATGATGACGTTACTGGATACAGCATCAGCTGATCCAGATGTGGCAAAAGTGCAAAGTAGAGCGATTTTTCTTTTCGATTTTTGTAAGACCTATGATACGGTTCCTCGAATTTTTTGTATGCGCTACAGCAATGCGGCTTTTCGAAGGCGTTTTTTTCGGACATTATGCGCAATATTCGCTATGATATAACAGCTCAATTTGTCGTTGATGGAGACGTTTTCAAGTCTTACGAAGCACTTTCTGGCATCCGGCAAGAATGGCCATTGCCCCGTTACTCTTCATGATAGCGGCGGAATTGCTTTTTCTGTCTGTACAGGACGACTCGCAAGTAATTCGTATCAGCGCGCCTCGAGGTGGAAGGTTACACCACAAGTCGTCAGCATTCGTGGATGACTCGGCTTTTTTATAAGACAGGCGAGTCGGTTGCTGTAATGTCAAAGGGAAATTGGAAAGTGGATAAAATCAGTCTTCCTATGGAATTACTCGTGGTGTTTTCTTTTCCTGCCTTGTATCTTTCCCGATCTTGTCGAATTCTAGAATGTACACCTAAGGTAGCTCTAGGATTATCAGTCTGCACGTGAACCTTTACACCCTGCCACATCCTCGCTGTCTTGTCACTTGTCCGTTGCAAATCATAGTAAGCTTTAATGATCGTAGATCGACAGTGCATACCTCAATATTTACCGCACTTGCTAATCCTAGAGCAAAATTTTGGTCAAAAATATGATAAGCAGAATTAACTACGAAAAATCTAATTGATTCTAATAAAATAAAGCCATCGTCAATGATCATTTTATTGGCATATCGGTCCTGGCATGGAGAGACGACGCGATACTTGGGTCATGCAGTGGGTACGGGCGTTCTTACCAACTTGAACTGGGCAGCGACCGTTTGCAATGTTCAGCGGCGATTTACAAATGCCAGTCAGCTGAGTATCACCGTCCAGAACCGCGTCTTGTTTCTTAATGTCATCATGATACCCACGGTGTTGATCACAGCGGCTTTTTACGACCTTCCAGGAAGGGCGGAGCAGCAGCTTGGTTTTCGTCAAAAGACATTTTGTGGCGCCATTAGACCAGCACCGAAGCGTCTCGCCACAAGACGAATTCGCCTCTATTGCATACGCCCAAGCAGGCTGCGGGGGCTGGGATCCGTACTACTAGCGTGAAAGACTCAGAGGATTAAACACTCCATGCTTTGGCTCACACAACGTAAGGACAGATGTAACGGGGCACACCCTTGCGTAACTTAACGCAAGGGATTTGGGTGCCCCGACGGACGTACACGTGGCGAGCGAGGAAGCGTAGGTAGGGTAAAAGTAGAACTGTTATATTAATAAATTAAGTCTTTAAACTACTGTCTCTTCGTTTGACTTAATTCAATTATACTAATATAACTGCATGTATGGTGACGTCTCGTCACCACTCATTGCGCGCGTCTTGCGGCGATTGGTGGGTTGATATCATCACGATATCAACCAATGAACAGACCCTTTGGTCGACCCTTCAATATCACCACTTTGGTGATATTGTTTAAAGAATATCCATCTTATATTCTTTATTGTCACTTTCCTTAAGTGACAATATCATGTAACGGGCCGCCCCGTTACATCACCCCCCCTTAACTGATAGTCACCGTGTGACTATCGAAATATGGAGGCCACCCGTTGGCCACCATTGGGACAGGGAGCACTTGTTTGGTCCGTTCCACTCACTTTCCGCTTGACCTCGCATAGTTAACATGTCTATGCGAGGTGACTCAAGACCCACACAGCCTGGTGCTGTGCAAGCCTCTGCGGCAGACGCTTCGTCGTCTGCCGCCCCTTCTTCGCCTGCAGCAACAGGTGCTGCAGGTGCACGCGGTATCACGCCGCGTGCGCACGATGACCCCGATGTGGAGGTCATCTACTCTGGCGAGTCAGACGTGTCTGACTCGGGCAATGCTCCAGAGGCGTCTCGCTCACCGGCGACGCCTCAGTATTCGCCAAGGCCACTGCCGAACGAACGGACTCGTGATTCGCATCACAGTCTGTTCGGCAGTGATGACGATGATCAGGGTGGTGAGTTCTATTCTTCACCACCGCCGGCTCGTGCGTCTTCGCACGAGCGTGATGACGATGGCGCGAGCCGTCGTCAATCTGGGAGCCGTGGTACCGACAAGGGTACCACTGTGAAGCGTGATGAGTTGAAGCCGTGGCGTTTGCCCGAACAACTCATCAATAGCCTGTCTCACGAGACAGGCCAACACCATCGAATACCCTTATTCGATGCAACCGAGCTTCACGGCTTGAGTCCCAGCGCGAAGAACTTTCGCGCTGAAGAAGACTTTTATCTCGATGTCTTCCTTAGACATCGATGGTACAATAGCAACCAAAAGCGTGACAAAACATCGCTTTTGGCTGCGTGGAACGCGTTCGTCCAAAACGTAAAGAATTTTGGACGAGAAGGGTGGCTCAAGAAACTTGAGGCAACACGCCTCAGGTTCGAACGGCGAACGCCAACCGGTGCTAGGTACCGGTTGCATTGTTTATCGAGTGAGGCAGGCATTCCTTGCCTCACATGGGGAGACCCTTGTGCGAGTTGTGTTGACAACTCGCAGCGTGCACATAGGGATGTGTACTCCCTAAATTCGCCCTGGGGAAGGGCACATCTCTCGGAGGAGATGCGTGACGCGATTGCAAACTTGCAATCCGTCTACAAGCGCCTAGGGCGCGTGTTTACCGATGGGCCACAGGACTCATCGGATGGGTCTCGTCATACTGGCGGACGAGACCTTCAACATCCATCAACAGCTGAGAGCGGGGCTCCCAGCTGTTCCAAGAGGGTGGATACCCCCGCCACTGGACGAGGTAGCTCGTCCTTGATCCTGAATCGTCACGGTGATTCAAGATACGCTCCACTAGAAAGCGTTGATCACCGTGAGCATCCACCAAAGGATGTGGTGGAGGAGGAAAGACCTCCTCCAGAACCCCAGGCCCACCATCTCGACCCTTACGAGATGGATCGCGCAATCGATGAATTGCGCGATGACTTGAAGCACGAGCGCGACCGACGCTACGCTTTGACCGACACCGTGCGGAAGAACCGCAAGGATCACGAGGCTGATCGGGCGAGGGATCGCGCCGATTATGCCACGGCGCAGCTTCAGGTCGAGCGGGATGTCCGCTCCTTTTCGGCGAGCTGGCGACAGCTCGCGGAGAGATAACTCGGTTGAATACCGAGGTATCATATCTGCGCGACCAGATGGATCGTCTGGAGCGCGAACGCAAGAACTTGATGGATGTTCTTGAACGTGGGGGATATCTTCATCGGAAGAAGAAGGCTCGTACTGACAGTACGACCTAAGCCTCCCCACGTAAAACGTAGGATGCGTGCGCATCCTACGTGGCAATTCGAGTGTGTATGCATTGCCCTTGCGATGCAACACTCGAAATGGCCCAATGTATTTCGGCAGTAGTTTACTACTGCCGACACTAGTGACTGCATGTCCAGGTAGGTTTACCGTTGACAGTAGTACTAGGTCATTAACCTTAAATGAAAGAACATTTGCTCTTCCATTCTTGTCTGCGTTCCGTTTCTGACGGTCCACCGCATTTGCGATGGAGTCCTGAACGAAACGGACTACCGCTTCTCGAGTCAGCAGGAAGTTCTCTGCTGACTCTTTGTTTTGTCTAGCAGTGCGCTTCGTGCGCACTGCTAAGAGATTGCTCTCTTCTTCAGCGAGGTTGTCTTCTTCCTCGCTGGCATAATCGTTGACGATGCTGAATATACCAGCATCGTCATCATCATCCGAATCAATAATAGCGTCTTCGCTATTATTGAGATGATCTTCTTCATCGATGTCGACTTGATCGACATCGGCATCATACGTGACGACGTTTGCGTCGACACGTGATGAGCAAGAGCCAAAACGGTTTTTGCTCGAGCGAGTCCCTCCCCCCTTATCCAAGAGTCACACTCTAGAAGGGTGGGCACACGTGGATGGCGTAGGCCATTCACGTAAAACGGTGTGTGCTGTGTTGAAGCATGCACCGAATTATTGATGGCGAATTCCACCATGGGTAGGAATTCGCTCCAACTCGGAAACGAGTGGACATATCCTCGAAGAATCTCTTCGAGGACACGGTTCGCACGTTCCGTCTGACCATCTGTTTCTGGATGGTCAGAAGTGGACATCTTCAATCGTGTTTCGAGAGTACGGAACACGGTTTGCCAAAATGCCGCCGTGAACCGAGGGTCACGGTCGGATACGAGTTCACGGGGTGACCCGTGGAGTCTAAAGACCGAGTCTAGAAAGACACGAGCACAACCTTGAGCCTTGATTGACTCAGGGACAGCAGCAAGATGGACCATCTTGCTGAATCGGTCCACAAACACAAGAATACCATTATTCTTGTGAGCGTCTTCGGGAAACCCGAAGACGAAGTCCATTGAAACGGACTGCCAGCACTCTGTCGGAACAGGCAGAGGCTGCAATGGCGCACGGGATGAAGGACTAGGCTTCACCCGTTGACATACTTCGCAAGCACGGATGTACTTGCGAACAAACTGATACTGGCGGGGCCAGTAAAAGTCGCGACTTACCGTGAGGTAAGTCTTTTCTCTACCACGATGGCCGCTTGTTGGGGCATCGTGACACTCATACATGATGCGCAATCGCAAATCATGATGAGCGGGTACGACGACACGAGGCGTGTCGTCGGCAACAGCAGTATAGTACAGCAATCCGTTGCGTGTACTATACCGATCCGATGAGGATCGGTACAAAGCCGGTAAATCCCTCATGGATTTACTGGATGGATTCACCAGATGATCCATCAATTGCAGAAGATCCTTATCTTCCGCGTATGCCTTTCGTACGTCGTCAAGTAAACTTGACGACGGGACACTGACTGACAGTGTCGCAACAGTGGGCTTGTCCTCACTGTTGGATTGCGCGTCCGGCTCGAAATCGGGCCGGCGCGAAAGAGCATCCGCGACGACATTGAGTCGTCCCGGTTTATACTCCACGGAGAAGTTATACTCCGCGAAGAAAGACAGCCACCTCGCCATTCTTTGCGAGAGGTGTGGGCTGTTTACGGCCGTGCGTAATGACGCATGGTCCGTGTAGACTACAAACGGTCTATCTCCCAAGAGATAGACGCGAAATTTATCCAGTGCGTATTTCATGGCAAGGAGTTCCTTGTCATGCACTGGGTAATTACGCTCAGCTGCTTGCAGCTGACGCGATTGATAACAGATGACGCGCTCCGCGCCATCTGCATCGAACTGCATTAACGCACAGCCGATTGCGAAATCGCTGGCGTCACAGACCACATGAAATGGTCTGTCCTGATCTGCAATCGCCAAGATCGGCGATTGCATCAAGCTTTGCTTGATACCTTCAAAGGAACGCTGGCACTCAGCGTTCCATGACCACTTGACATTTTTCTTGAGCAAGCAAGAAAGATGAACAGTCATCTCGGCGTAGTTGCGCGAGTACTTGTGCAAGTACGCCGCAAGACCAAGGAACTTTCGAAGTCCCTTGACATCGACTGGCACTGGCCAGTCGGTGATCGCCTTGATCTTTTCGGGATCAGGGCGTACGCCGTGTTTCCCCACGATGCACCCAAGAAGTGGTATTTCGCTAGCCGCGAATATACACTTCTTGAGGTTGGCGTACAACTTATGCTTGCGCATAAGTTGAAGAACCTGACGAACGTGAGTTCTGTGAACTTCAACGTCCGTCTTCCCGTCCATAGCCCGGCTATGGACGAACACATCGTCGAAGTAACTCGGTGCGAAGTCTCGCACCGGTCTCAACAGATTTGTTACACATCTGTTGAATGTTGCAGGGGCATTACTCAGCCCCTGTGGCATCACTAGCCACTCCCACAGCATCCCGCTGGGGGTACTCACTGCTGTGAACGGGACGTCCCGTTCACGCATCAGGATCTGATAGAATCCATCCATCAGATCCATGGACGAAAAGATGGTACTCTTTGACATACCATCTATGATTACGTCCTTCCTCGGTATCGGCGTCTGAGCCGGTACCGTTGCAGCATTCAACTTGTTGAATGCGTGCACTATCCGCCACCCTCCTGTGGCCTTTCGCACACAGAAGGTCGGAGAGCTGTGAGGGGATGTTGATTCCCTCACATGGCCCGCTGCTAAGCGATCGGCAAAGAACTTGTCGATCGCTATCACTTGTTCACGAGGCAGTGGCCACTGCTTCATGACACAGTATTTCGAGCCCGGTTTGAGCTCGATCTCGTGTCGAGTGCCTTTGTCCTTAGGCAACTCGCAAGGTACGGATTCAGGGAACACATCCCTGAATTCGATCAAATCCTTATACAAAGGATTTGCCTGAAGTGACTCCCAGGATTGGGACGCGTATCGCTCAATCCGAGTCTTCTCATCGAGGACACTTTCGTCCATCGATGAGCTGCTGGAAAACCCGTTCGTTCTCAGCAAATACTGTTGCCGACCGAATGTCGGTCACATACTCGTCCTCTGTGACGAGTACGCAGATCTGCTTGACTTTGCCACTACGCAGATCACGCAAGAACCGTTTCGGTTCTAGCGTTGGCAACTGAGTTATCTCCGAAGTCAACTTCGGAGGCACAATCAGATCAAGCGTATAAGCGCCTACGCTTGATCCGTCATTAACCAAGACGTTCAACGTCTCGGTTTCTTCCTGGGATCTTGCTTCCACAGGTTGCTGAGGGCCTGATCCCTCAGCAAGCAACTCTTGAGGAGCTCCTTCCTCAAGTACGTGGGGACTTATTCCCTCGACGTCTTCCGACTGTGGTTGTGCGACCACAGTCAGGAACCGATCCTCTACGGTCGACTCTCCAGTCGACCTAGGATTTTCATGTTGCCCCTTGGGGGCAACAGATTTCTTTCTTCTAAGATGCTGCCCGCTAGGCCTGCATCCATGTCCCGGTCCACTCGACTTATTCGAGTGGTGGACCTTCGGCGCAGCCTGTACTTCTGTACAGCCGCCGGGAGCTTGCTCCACAGTGTAGTGATCAACTACACTGTGACCTTGTGCAGTCGTGCTAACGACCGTACCGCAAGTGAGGCCATCGCACTCACTCGCAGAACATCCACACGCTTGTGGACGCTCCAAGATGTTCATCAGATGGCCATCTGATGAACAAGCAGCAGGCATCTTCACGGATCGATGCTGCCAGCTCACCCTTGGCTCGTATTTTCTGAGCCAAGGTAATCCCAGGATGACATCAAATTTGTCATCCAGATCTAGTACGATGAAATCATCATCGTACTGCTCGCCCTCTAACGTGTAGTGGATTCCTACTACACGTTTCTCAACGGTTATCGATGCGCCTGTTGCAAGGCGCACCGTCATCCTTGTGAGGGGAATGTCGCGCTCAACGAACTTGAGCCTACGACCCTCTAGTGACTGGCGACGAACAAAGTTGTTCGACGCCCCACAGTCTACTAGGGCACGAAGCGACAAGTCATTTGTCGCTTCCAACTTCAAGGTGATGAGCGAAACGTCATCACCAGGTGCAGAGACACGCAATGATTGTGTATCTGGAGCAACTTTCGTCAAGAGGTTTGCAAATTCTCTTGAGGTTGCTGGATCAGTAGGGCGCTCCGCCCCTACTGACCCCGACCATTTTTTGATGGTCCGTCTCGCTGTTGCGGCTTCGCAACAGCGCTGGACCCACGCCCATTGCCCTTTCTGGCGAATGGTCGTCCATTTCGCTCGGTACTGTTTGGTACTGGGCGCGGAGCACTACACTCGTATGCGTAGTGCCCTAGCTTCTGACAGCGATTGCACCTCTGCAATCGCTTGTTGCTTGTAGAGCGAGGTCTCTCGCTCTCAACATAACAGAGGTCCATTGGTTCTGGACCTCCGATCTCTTGTCGTCTCGGTGGACGGTAAGAGTTTGAGCTAGCATGAGCCTGTCTCATGCTAAAGTCTTCCTGTTCCGCGGCTGATATCGCTTCTTCAAGCGTATTCAGCTCAAGGCGGAACAGGTGGCTCCTGACGGGCCCTTCTGCGAGCCCTTGCATGAACACCGTAATCAACGTGTGTTCATGAACTGGGTTTGCAGTTATACTACTCGCAAGGAGTCGTATATGTTGTGCGTAAGCGTGAACATCACGCTTACCCTGCTTGAGTTTCAGGAGCTCTGAACGAGCCCTGAACTCAGCACGTGGCGGCTCAAACGTTTGTCTGAGCCGGGACTTGAAGTCATCTAGCGACCTAAACACATTTGGGTCGCTACTCTCGAGTCCCAGGGACCAAGTTTTGGCACGCCCTGCCAAGTGGGTCTGAGCAAATGTGAGTTTCATTTGCTCATCTTCGACGCGACGAGCCCTTAAGGATCTGTCGAGTTCGACAAACCATAGTAACAGGGAGTCCTCCGGGACTCCACTGTACTTGGAGATGTCGACTTTCATCACTTCGGGACGACGCGCATGCGCCGTCCCGCCCACAGCAGCATGGAATTGCTGCTGTCTCAACAGCTCCGTCTGTTGAGCACCGAGTTCTCTCAACTGCTCGGCCTGTTGAGAGCCTTGCTGGTGAAGCAAGGCTACTTTCTCCCTCTCGAGAGCAAGTTCATTGTGAATGAACTTGGCGATAGCAGCATGTTGTTGGTCTCTGTCTAGAGACTCCAACATGGTGCTGACGACGAGTTCGCCTACGGTAGAACTCATTCGTTCTACCGCACCCCATTCGATGTCACTCAAATGGGTAAACCCTTCACGCATGGCGTGAAAGGTGTCTTCTTCATCCAACATGTTCATGTTGGATGATGTGGTCCTTGGAAGGACTACAAAGTGCTACCAGGTGTAACGGGGCACACCCTTGCGTAACTTAACGCAAGGGATTTGGGTGCCCCGACGGACGTACACGTGGCGAGCGAGGAAGCGTAGGTAGGGTAAAAGTAGAACTGTTATATTAATAAATTAAGTCTTTAAACTACTGTCTCTTCGTTTGACTTAATTCAATTATACTAATATAACTGCATGTATGGTGACGTCTCGTCACCACTCATTGCGCGCGTCTTGCGGCGATTGGTGGGTTGATATCATCACGATATCAACCAATGAACAGACCCTTTGGTCGACCCTTCAATATCACAACTTTGGTGATATTGTTTAAAGAATATCCATCTTATATTCTTTATTGTCACTTTCCTTAAGTGACAATATCATGTAACGGGCTGCCCCGTTACAACAGATACTTTTCGGCCTAGCTGGCGTGGGTGTTTCGTGACACGCCACCGGCGGCAAATGAAGGTATATTTACTGTCTAGTCTTGTCGCATCATTCTTTCACCACTCTCCACACATGTAAGAAAAATTTGACAGCGCAGCTCAGTACCTGGTTCGACCCGTCTCTCCTGGACCCTGACGTTTGGCAGCAATGACACTTAGTGGAGTTCCTCCGCAAGACCTCCGAATTACACAGCGGGTATGTATCTAATGATTGGACTTTGACAGTCTCCTGACTTCTTTTTCGATGCGCTTCCTACAAGTCAATCACAAGGTATAAACGTTATAGGCTAGGACGCTTTATAAACTTTGGCCATGTGCACTTATGGACATCCAGATTCAACGAAATGGTTTGCAAACATACTCATTTATTATTCCTACGGTAGGGGAAAGCGCAAAAGCGGGCTACGCTGCGGCGCTGGGGACTGGTTTTTCTCTCGAGTAATTTAGAGGCACCTATTGTAGAGCCCAATACAATTGAAAGACGCCTGCTGATGATACAAACACCGGATCTGGCTCATACCTTCTTCCGGGAGAGTATGCCGACCGACCACGTACAAGGAGTATTGTGTACACTGGGGGTAGTCAGACCTGGGTCATAGTCTTGGAACAATCAAGAAACGGCATACATTGGATTGTGGCCGCGACAATTATAGAAGATCAGCAGACGGCGGCTGACTGTCAACTTCTTCGAGAATGACAGCTTTTTAGCGATATCTTCTTCACTGCACATCCAAGCCTCCATGGTTTTCCCTAGCAGATGTCCTACACTAATGCGGATCGACAGATTCTTTTGCACCATGAAAATAACCATTATGGCATTATAATAGAGAAGTAGGCGCGCTTACATCACGTTAATGAAGCTGATAAGATAGACGCGGAGAAGCGTCTGGCAGGCTGCTGTAACGCGGCAGCCAACGACCACATTGTGGGTGCACGGACAAAAGCTCACATCTTATCAAGTTGAGTCAGTTGTCGCGCCGCAACTGTAACGGAGTGGCACGTTACATGAAACTGTCATTAAAACTATCTGACAATAAAGAATATTACGTCGAATATTCTTTTAACAATATCACAGACATGGTGATATAGTTGGGACGAACGAAGGGTCTACTCATTTGGTTGATATCGTAATGATATCAACCCACCAATCGCTGCTAGACGCGCGCAATGAGTGGTGCGTAGACGTCATCATACATATAGTTATATTGGTATAATTAAGTCAGGACAACAGAGATTCAAGGAGTTATAGGACTTCATTATAATAATACAGTTTTACTTTAACCAAGAGACTAGTCTGACTACTTAGTCTCCCTTCCTTCCTCTGTGTTCCTTAAACACCTAGCAGAGCACTGTCGACCATTGTCGTCAGTGGAAGTATACTCCGTACTGGTGAACCAGTACGTAGTCAGCAGTGCCCCGTTATAGCAACCGCACAATAAATCTCTTTTACACTGGGCTTGCGGCCAATCCAAGTTGTTGCAAGATTCATTGCTGTTCTGTAGAACAAGACAACAACTTAACACATTTTTGGTCCTTCCTGTGTGCCCAAGCTCTTGAGAACGGTGGATTTTCGTCGGGGCATTCGACAAATGACTGTACTGGGCCTTCAAAATAGGAAAGGAAAAGAGGCACATGGAAATGTATAAGAAGTCGATTGGAAGACCTAAATGATACAAGTGATCATATTTGGAATGAAAAGAGGTCCCATACACCGCCATCACCCCCACCATCCGAAATGAAAATACTTATCTTCGCAACTCGGATCGGTTTTACATCACAAATGGAAATGGGCCAATAAAAGTAAAGTACGAGTATAAGACATTGTTTTTAATCGAATTGCTATGACGCCGGCAGCATATTATAGCTTTTACAACATCTTTTGATCAAAAGGGTAACTTGATAATTAGCTATGTTTTGCGAAAGGCTTCAATGTAACGGGGTAGTCTGTTCCATGAAATTACATCATGCGAAATGGTAGTAAATAATATTAGGTTGAACATTCTTTTACCAGTATCACTTAATATAGTGATATTGTAAAGAAAACCCAAAGGTCTACTCATTGATCGATATCATGTTTATATTGCTGCTAGACGCGCTCAATAGGTGGTACGCACTGACCTTCGCTGCTGTCAGTGAGAGTTGGATCCGTACTGGTAGTACGGCACGTACCGATCGGTGCCCCGTTACATTCCATGTACCACGACGCGCACAAGATATCTAGTAGGTCAATGATGCATCATAGTCGCTACGATCGTGTAACTATACGGCTGAAAGAGAGGCGTCTTCGCCTGATATGTTTAACCTTGACCCTATATCAATAGGTCGCAATTTTGCACACAAGGCAGTCATTCTCCTCACGAGAAATCCAGTGTCGACTTTTACACCATACAGGCTGTAAAGCTATTGCTTAGCTCTTCCGGTACTGACATCAACAATTCGACGGGAAGACTTTAAGAGCGTTTTTACACAAGTGAGACAAAAATCTTGGCACGTTAAAAACTTCTCACATGTAGAACGACATGGGAATCGAGATCGTACAAGCAAAAAATTGGTTTTATTTGGTATCTTTCACGGATAGTAAACGCTATAGCTGACAATTATACACTTGCGGAATTGATGATGCACGCACTCTTAGTTGCCTTGCTTTTTAAGCTGTTCATCTTCGGCAATTGTGTTAACCATGTGTTTCTATTATCACTTCTTCACGGGTAAAGCAAATCAGTTTTCGTGTAGCATGCGTCGTGTCAGTGGTTGTACCACACCACCGCCACGCAGCTAGTTTCCTGCTGATCTGCTATTGTTGATTTGGACTGGCTAGGCATTGTCAGCGAAAGAACACAGAAAGGTCGCAACAGCGCTCTGCACGATTCGTGTCCACGTAACAGCATCAACGGGAAGAGGCCAAGGAGGAATTTTGTTAACAAGGCGAAACAAGGCATAAACTAAAGATTATAGTCAACACCTGGATGATTGCCATTGTCTTGGGCGAGCAACAAGAGTTGTAGCCCAGTGATGGCAAAAGCTTGCTGTAAGCGTCTGGTAAATATCAAGTGACTGGCGAATTTCATACCTTCCAGCGCCGCTACAGCTGACACTCATCACGTTGCTGCAGAAGCCTACAAAACATTGACCATGTGAAAAGTTAACTGCGCGGACTGTTTGCAGTGTCTATACGCCAGAAAATACTCGCTACATCGTTTTTTGCCCGCAAGTCTTCATTAAAACCTCCCTTTGACTGTTCCAGTTGTTGATTGTATCACGAAACGATAATGCGCCTCGATAATGCGCGCTAAGAAGGTATTTTAACTCCATTGTTGTGCTGATATAAAGCAACAATCGGTAAATGAGACCTCAACTACTTCGACTGGCATATTCAAGACTCCGCAGTCAGGCAAACACACGCGCCTACACAAAGCTCGACGTTCATAGCCGCGCCTCTTTGGGCCTGACAAAGTTGTGGAGAGAAGGACAACCGTCTATTTCGGTCCCGTCGATACTAATCGTCCACTCGAATCAGTGGTAAAATGCAATAAACGTTTTCTGAGCATGCACCGCTCCGTTATCGTTTAGCTCAGCTTATACACCATAAAGTTGAACGACAGTTACATATCTTGTTGTGCTGGGTATAAATCCCTCATTGTGATTCCGGGTCGTCCAGAAACATCGCAATGATAGGCTTCCATACTACCTTGTGACAAAGCCAGACGCTTCTTGCATCTATGTGGTCAAATTGTCGGTACGCATTGCAAGAAATGGTGCTCGTCAAATTCAGCGATTTGAGGTTCAAATGAACCGTCTGAACAAAAAAGGCAACAAACATACGCAAATCGTCGTCCGTCTTGCCGAATGAGGCATGAAGAACACGGCAAGCCAACAAAATTGTACGGCGTCAGCCACAGGATAGGTGCATCGGACCTACCACATCGCTTGCGTCAGAGGAAGGCATTCAGCATGAAGATTAGCTGCGTTCGTGAAAGTCAAAGTCAACGCGTGTTGTGGATAGAGAAGAAAAGCGATTGACGAAATGCAGCTCGACGAACCTCTCAGTCATATAAATGGGAGATTTAAGAATCCTTGGAATGTACAGGAATGAAGGGTATTGCGCGTAGAAAGCTTGTCCAGTCGTACTGTTCGTCGTAAAGATGATATTTTGTGCCAATTTTTAGCGAAAGTAAAACTGGCTGATGAATGGGACGACAAAACTACATATTTACGATGAAAGAGACGACTAGACAAGCTGTTACATAGATGACTTTGAAGTAGTAAGCTTTGGGTGCCAAGTCCGCCGGAAAGACTGCATTCTTGTCATCCCGTGTTACTACCGGGCAGTCCCGGTTTAACGTTGTTTCCGACGTTATTACACGTAAAGAGGATGCTTATTAGACAGTCGTCCTAACGCCACTCATTACGTTTTCATAGCGCACCTTGCACACAGCCAATGCGTCGGCGCGCCTCGAACTTACCACTTTAATCGAAATAATTGATACGATGCTCAATACTGCTTCTTGCTACGGACAAATACGTTCTGGTGTATGCTCTTCCTCAATAAAGTAGACGCCTTTAGCGTTCTGTGCAATTGAGGATCTCCCTTGTTATAGATGAGCAGCTGCAGTAGCTAATGCTTATCGGCAACGGACTCCCTCAATTCCGATATCGGGTGAGTGATATGTCAAGGAGATTCAAGTGTTTGTTGAATGTGGGAATGTTCTCGATTTTAAAGACCCATGTATTCGGTGGATCACCCAGACCGAAGGGTGCTGAGCTGCAGGATAGCCGAACATAAGCAAGTTATCCTATGTTTTGTAGCGCACGTGTCTCATACGGAACCATCCCAATATATCGTCGTGTCACCCTTGAGAAATGGAAAAGATTATGTCGAGTCATTGCATTATCAGCGAGTCTGTGTTTGTAATCTGGTTCTACAAGAATGACGCGTTCAAACATGCACAAACAATCCCTCTCAGGGCAACTTCACGCGCATTTTTACGCACAGAAATCATGGTCTATAATCTTTTAAGACTTCCTCACGCTCGTTTGTCATCTTGAATCGACATATGGTATCTGCTGCGAGTCTTGACGTATTTCGTAGATCTCGGTCTTTAGGACTGCACGTTGGTGTTGTTAAGTCACTCTATAGTTTTGTTTGCCAAGGTCACACAAATTCTTAATATTTGCGCAATAGATATTTACGAGAATCGATGTATACAATATGTCGTGCTTTTTTGTGATTTTGTGTGACACAGCTTTGCCTACCACTAGTGACTTCTTACTGCTGCACCGTGCCTACTTCTTTCCTGCAAATCTGTTTCCCAGATGGTCTCGGAATCGCCGGCTATAGCTACTATCTGACTTCCCCTGTGCCCTGACCGACGCTGTACACTGCGTTTTGCATGAATGTGCCGCGCCCACAAGAACAACCCTTGCTTATGGACATCGACACATCGAAGCTTAAATAGCGAAAAATTCGCCGTTCGCACGTTACTCCTAGCCATAGGCCGATCGATGTACATGCGCAAATGTTTACTTTGCGACATACTGCATCGTATATGCATAAGAATTTACCGTGGGATCGTATGCGGCAGATGTACTTGTTCGACTTATGGACAAGGTGGCAAGTGCAGCTGGTGGCCTGGTCGTGTTCATCGGTGGATACTGGTTCGCGTCATCTACAACAACAGCATCAAGATGATCGTCGCCATGCAGCTCACGGCAATCTTCATCGTGCCGCTCGTCGCGCTTGAGCTGCTCGCATCTTGAAGTCCATTCGAAGTGGTGTCGATCGATGACCCCATCGATCGAATAGCACTGCATTTTGTATCGAACGCATCGATGAAGTCAGTCTGCAGTCGAGCGTTGATCTCCACGATTTTGCAGTCGCCGAGTCCCGCTGCTTCCAGCTCCTTCATGTATGCCGCGCAAGCTGCGCTGTCGCAGTACCCCTTGATCTCTTCCAAGGAGAGATTGGACAGGATTGAAGTAAGCTCGCCACCCGAATCCGATATGCACGTGGTAAAGTGCGGGCTAGCCATAAGCTCCATCAACTTTGACGAGGGGCAGATATCTTTCGCGCTCACGATGTCCACGAACGGTAGCAAGAGTATGAGAGCTGTAAGCAACGGCATAGTTCTGTGTAGCTGAGTTGACTGTAAGAGAGTGAATTCAATTATGGGATTGTTTGTTGTCGCTTGCATGTTAGAGGAAACGCTTTGGACATCATCACCCTTTTTTAAGGTTCTCCGAAGACTCGCACGTACTGCCACTTTCGACCGTACGACTATCCAAGAAAGAGCGACGAGTGGAGCCCGTCACCTACATACTTAGTACAACGCAGTGGTGGGCAGCTGTGACTGACCGATGTACCCGCTCAATCGTTAAGCGCATTGTTGCCGATATGGCACCGGAAAGCTTTTGTCAAGCTTACAACCCGGGGCAAGTCGACAATATCGTCAGATGCTTCTAGAAATGCTCACACGATCTGCCCATATTATCGATTTCTCACTTCTGCACGTGAGCATCGAAAGCAGTTGGATTGGCCGCGGAAGATGTACGAGTTGCTATGACGCTCATACTGTGTATCGATGTACTTCCGCATGTCGGTTGCAAATACAACGGATGTGATGGAAAGGATTCAAGTATCCATACGTCAATTCTGTCTATGTGGGTAATAAAAGCAGCGGATAGGATGCGAGCGACAAAGAAGGACATGGGCGTCTCGTCAGCTGTATTACAATTTGCGAGCAAATCGTTCGTTTTTTACGTGACAGAGCTACTAATTTGCGCTTATTAATACATTTGTTTGGTCGAAAACACAATTACAAGAATCTCTGCTGTTTCAATTTATCTTTTTATTGACATGTAATCGGTGCCAGCCACTTTGACGACTACGAAAAAGAAATAATGCTCCAAAAGTTTTATAGCTGAAGAATGGCGTAAGGCTTATGTAATCGAATTGGACAAAGTAAACACGTCGATCAAACACCCTTCACTTAGACATTCTGAATAGTTAGGTCGGCCAGATTTTATTCGTTTGGATAATAAATCAGGCATCGAATAGTTTCAACATCAGGTTTAGTGCCTTAGGTTGAATTACAAAAGTCTATTGCAATTTTGGCAAAAATAGGGTACGAAACATTAAAATACACAAAGTATACAAACGATGCGTATTTCGTGCTCGAGCATGGCTCAAATAAACTTGCTTGGATACACATCGAAATTGGAACTTTATTACAAATACGGATTCGAAAGTCGCAGCAATTTGCGCAAAAGATGGAGCCTTCGCGATGGTCTAGTAAAGTCAGCTCAATTTTATGCTTTTTCGTATCAGTATATTCTATACCGCGTACTTTTGTCAGCACAAAGTAAGATTTCCACAGAGTGTAACCTCGTGCGACGCGATCGTCAAGATACAATACGAAATCAAGCGCACCGACAATGTCGTGAAAGTAAGTTTGTGTACGGCTAGTAGTTGTGCTACGTGTTCGACCAACTCACGAAGCGAAAGCTTGCTCGAAACGACGATCACTCTGTAAGATCGTGGTATATTGTCGTCTGCTGTTCAGATGATTGCTAGCGAGTAGCCCATAATGTTTATCTTTCGCTTACCTCTTAATCGTCACTCATGATCGGGTACAAAAATGTAGCTGACATGACACCAGGTATGTGTAGCGATGACACGTGCTAGTAAACTAGCACATGTGTCAAGTACAGGGTATCACGCGGTAAATCGATCCTTCGAGTAGCAATTGAGCTTATACAGCAACTGTCCACTCACGCGATGGCCTATGCTGTATAGTAAGTGAATAAATTGTGTTGCTTCTCCATTATGCGATTTGATTGCTTGCAAAAATATGAGCATCCCACTAATTTGCTTTGAAGCCGTGAGTAGCATCCAAATTGTCCAAAGCCTTTCGTGGTGTTTGTCACTGCAAAAATAGCGTGTCGAGGTTTATAGATCCAAGAAGGTTTGCATGACTTACGATTATAAAATGACTCTTATGTAACGTGCATGAGGTAGACGAACGAAGAATGCTCTGTTTGGCTGAATAAATTGTATTTCCCCATCGATAATATGCGTCGTTACGCAGATAAAAACTTGGTAGCAAGCTAAATCTAAAAGGTACAAACTACCAGCGGTGTCACAACAGCTTCCGTGCCTGTCTGCGGCCATCACGTGACAGCAAGGTATCAAGTATGTGCGTACGGTGATTGCTGCTTATTACGGCGTAAACACGCAAGTTCGCATCTGATGACTCCAGTAGACAGTTGTAGTTTGATCGGCTCGTGCCGGCCACAAAAGTAGTGGCCTTCCTACTTACATATCATTTGAGGCACCAATCGTGTACCGTCGTGCGTGAAAAGAGTATACATCCCTTATCCCCACATGTATACATATACGTCATGTTTTTATCAGATCCTAGAATAGGCCGAGCTCGCGCGAGTCAATTTACCTGCTCTATATACCACGCTTCGCCAGACGAGGGAAATCAGATATGGCCCAATGACAAAGTCTTATCACTTATATTCCTTCAATAGAGAGACAGCAGAGAAGCACAAGGAGGTGCGCGTGTCTTTTTCGGGAAGATATACCGGCTTAATAATGCCCACCGTGCGGAGGCCGACCCTATTCAGAAACGACAGCAAGAGCTCAATGGACAACTCCAAGTGTGGCTAGTGATACACACTATCGAGCTCCGTAATCTGACTCGGTTTGTCGACATTAACCGGATTGCAGCTTTAGCAAATAAAAGATTCCAACGGACTTTGTGTTGTGGGACTTAAAAACGCATACGCCTGAATCCGGAAGTCAACAATCTGGCGGACCTCGATGGCGTTGTCCGGAAACTATGGTTCGGGACGATGATGATTGTACTACATCCGAATGGCGGCCGTCGTCTGCAATATCTTCAGCGCGGAAAGCTCGGCCACACATTGGTTAGTTATACATTCATCGACCTCCAGCTGAGCAGGCCAGGCGAAGGGGTCGTTACGGAAGAGGGTTTCTAACATCTCGAAAATCTTGCCTGCCCTTTTAGCAGTTTTAGGAAATCGAAGAGGTGGCGGCGGGACGGCTGGAGCTTCAGGCAGCTGCAAAATATGAATCAATCAGCAGTTTGGCCACCTGAGCGTGTTCGGGAGTCATCGACACCTGCCGCTGCTTCACCATCAGCAAATACGCGCCTAAGTAGCTCTCTGCATTCATGCAACCGGATCCACGTCCGTCAGCGCCGCAATTTTGGATCACGAAACACCTTGAAAAGGGCGCTCGAGAGGATAGACCAAACCAACCCCGGATTAGATCATCGCGAGCACCCCAGTCGCGCGGACTAGAGGGTATAAGGTTTAAATAATTACGGCGAGACCCTGCCCGAGGAGACGACGGTGGATATAATTGCTATAGCAGAGGATATGGCGCTGCCTTTGCAGTCGACCGGTGTCAGGTTGCGGCAGCGGGTTCGCGCTAGCTTCTTACTGTTATGTCGAAGGAAAATTGGAAAGTGTATTGAATTAGTTTTCCTATGAACTTACTCGTCGTGTTATCTTCTTCTACCTTGTAGCTTTCCCTGATCTTGATGGATTCTAGAACATACACTCAAGGTAGTTCTAGAATCATCAGACTGCACGTGAACCGTTTACACCCTGTCGTATCTGTTATGTCGAAGGAAAATTGGAAAGTGTATTGAATTAGTTTTCCTATGAACTTACTCGTCGTGTTATCTTCTTCTACCTTGTAGCTTTCCCTGATCTTGATGGATTCTAGAACATACACTCAAGGTAGTTCTAGAATCATCAGACTGCACGTGAACCGTTTACACCCTGTCGTATCATCGCTGTCTTGTCACTTGTGCGTAGCAAATCACAGTTGGCTTTGTTGACCGTGCATTGACAGTGCACACATCAACACTCCCACTCACTGTTGATGCTCGGGTCCATCACGTACCTTGATGTCCATTCCGGCACGGAGGTACTGGAATCGCTTGGTGCCGAGTGCCTTCGTTAGTATGTCGGCAAGTTGATGTTCCGTCTCCTTGTAGATCACCTTTATATCACCGGCCAGAACTTTCTCTCGGACAAAGTGGTGACGTATGTCTACGTGTTTAGTCCGCGCATGGTATCTTGGGTTTGTTGCGAGAGCAATGGCTCCTTGATTATCCTCGTAGATGACAGTAGGATTCTTCTGCTCGAATCCGAGGTCAGCCATTAACATCCTTGCCCATAGTATGTCTTGAGTGCACATGCTTAGCGCCATGTATTCAGCCTCAGAAGTACTCAATGCAACGGTGCGTTGGTACTTAGACTTAAATATAACAGGGCCTCCATTAAGCACCAGCAAAACACCAGATACCGATCGACGGTCGTCCAAGCTGTTTCCCCAATCGGCGTCACTATACGCTGTTAGTTGTTGCTGTAGTTTGTCAACACTGTAGTGTAATCCAAAACCACTCGTCGAGCGGAGGTATCTTAGCACTTTGATCAGTGCCTTCCAGTGTTGTGAGCCAGGGTTTTCTGCAAATCGTCCAAGTTGGCTCACAGGAAATGCTGCGTCTGGTCTGGTCGTGGTCACTATAAACAGCAGTCGTCCCAGCAATTGGCGGTACGGTGTACGACTCATGGCTTGTCTTTCGACATCGGACTTTGGACTGTTTGCGCTGGACAGTTTCATGCTCTGATCACATGGGTTACCAGTTGGTCGGGCTTGAGTCTGTCCAAACATGTCTGCAGTCTCCTCGATGTATCTTTGTTGCGAAATAAACATCTCACGCTTCTTTCGGTCGTACATAACTTCCATTCCAAGCAAGTGCTTCACTGGACCAAGGTCTTTGGTTTGAAACCGCTGAGAGATTTGTTCTTTCACCTTGCGTACCGTGGTTGCTTCTTTTGCAGCCACAATCATATCATCAACGTATAAGCACACGTACGCCCAGCCTTCACCATCCTTTATCTTGTATATGCATCGATCAGCACCGCACGCGACAAATCCCATCTCCAGTAATGCATTGTGAATCGTCTTATTCCAGGCATTTGCAGCCTGCTTAAGTCCGTAAAGCGCGCGATTCAATTTAAGTACAAACTCGCTGCCAATTTTCATCCCTTTGGGTGGTAACAAGTATACTTCTTCTTGTAGGTCGGCATTCAGGTAGGCCGTATCAACATCAAGCTGGTCGATCACATATCCTGCTGCGCAGCAAATCGACAATAGCATCCTGATGGAGTTCATACTGGCGACAGCCGCGTACGTCTCGAAAAAGTTGATACCATATTGTTGCAGGAATCCGAGCGCCACAAGTCGTGCTTTGTATCGACCATCACTCTTTTTAGCCCATACCCACTTCGATCCTATTGGTTTCATTCCAGGCTTGCGTACAATTGGTGTCCACGTCTTGTTACGCTCATGAGCCGCAAATTCATTCTCAATAGCTTTAATCCATTGGTATCTGTCAGGTCCATTCACTGCCTCCGCATAAGAGCCAGGTAAATCACGAGCTATCATGGCAACTTCTGCTATCAATGCCACATCGCTGTTTATTCGCGATCGCTTGGAAGGAGGTTCGTCATCTTCACTCCCACTGGCTTCATGGTTTTCATTGTATGGCACAATGCTGTTTTCTGTTGTGGTACTAGTGTTATTGTCTTCCAACAAGAGCTGAACAGGTTGCTCAATTGGTAGCATTTCATCAACACCTCCTCGTGGTCCGGATTCACTTCTCCCACTGGCATCGTCAGTAAGAACACGATACTGATGCTCGCGACCGGAACGACGCTTAAGTTGTGGACGG
>CANTFL010001314.1:0-23671 GCA_947650285.1 Hyaloperonospora brassicae | reverse complement strand
GAGTGTAACGAGGTTACACGTCGACTGATAGTTGACGATAGGTGTGGTGCACACAAGAGAGGGGGTACCCTATAAAGTAATTTTAGAACACAGTGATTGTATCAATTGTTGAAGACTGATGTCTGTCAACAATTGATTACGAGATCTTTAGAGAGGTTTTACTTTAACCCTTAGTGACTAGGTTAAGTACGTTGTTCTATGGTGTTCTTTAGGTTTAAAGAAGAAATAAAATTCAGTTCCCCTTTTGATTATTAAGAGACACGTGCCTTACGAGGCGTCTTTGATCGGGAGGACAAAAGCAACGCCTGTAAAGGTAGCTTGTCCTCGAGCACTCTGTGCTGTGATTCGTTTGAATCGTTTGGTCCCTCTGGAACGGGAACCGTAAGCTCTCTGAGCTTGTTGACTCTCTGAGTCGGGTTCTCTGAACTGAAACCTTAGCTCTCTGAGCTGTTGACTCTCTGAGTCGGCTTCTCTAAACCAAAGCTGCTCGTGAGAGCGTTAAAGTCTTCCTCTGACTTAAGGAGCTGTTTATCTCCGCTACACTTGGTAGCACTTGTAGTCAATCTACGCCTGAGTTGTTACGACTGACCCTCTGCGAGGATGGAGCAATGCACACCCCTCAATGAGGCCCAAAAGGTTGCGCTAGATAAGCTAACCGCGGCCATAGGCCCAGAATATGTTGAGTTTCGTGCTGCACAAGGTCCCGACGTGCATAATGCGCGTGTCGAGACCCTTATACAGTGTGAAACGGCCCTTTAAGGGCAGGTTCAGAACCAGGTAGCGTCGGCTATGCCCATACGCTTTGTGGCTATGCCAGACGAAGATGCTAAGCCTCGTCCCCTTCGGGTGGACGTCAAGCATTTCTCCGGAAAGGAGGGTGAAAACCTCATCCTCTGGATCCGTGAGATTGAGATGGCCATGAGATCTGGCTTGATCTCAGTCGAGCATCAGCGAGTATCGCTGGCGATCTCAAAACTCGATGGAAGAGCTAGAGAATGGGCTCTGACGTGCGGCACGTCGGTCGACTTGGCGTTTCCAACATGGGATTCGCTCAAGCTAGACCTGTTGCGAGTTTTCTCGTCACCTAACCAGGCCTATCGCGTGCGTTCACCCTTTTTGTCCACCCGTCAGGGTAAGAACGAGTTAACGGACTATGTCCAAGAGTTGAGAACTCTGATGGCTGCCATGCAGTCTGACCCTCTCCCTGAGACTGTCTGCGTGACAGTCTTTATGGAAGGTCTCCGCACTGGCGCTTCCAGTACCGAGGTGTTTCGAGTCCATCCCTCGACTTTTGAAGAGGCTGTGAGCATCGCTCAAAATGCTGAGCATAACTTTAAGTCAGCGAGACTTGGTTGGAATGGGTACAACCCAAGCTTTGCGAGAGCAACCTCTGCAAGCACCTCGGCTTACTGTCAGCCAGAACCGATGGATCTCAGCTATGCTGAAGATGAAGGTGAAGCGGAGCTTCATGTTGCAGAGCAACGACAGGAAGTGAGACGTTGTTATATTTGTGGAAGCACCAAACATCTACGCCCCACTTGTCCTTTGCGTAAGCAACAACGCAACCCTATGGGCCGCAACCAGAAACCTGGTATGGCACGGGGAAACGTCGACACCTAGTAGGCGCGGGGTGCCCTACTGGGGTAGAACTGAGTTCTGTCACTTCTCTACGAGGTAGAGCAAAGCAGGGCTTAGCCCCACAGATATCCGTGCCAGCAAGCGCAGAGCGTGGATACAAGCCTGGCTTGTTAGTCGCCGAGGCGATAGTTAAAGGCTTTGAGAAGCACTGGTCGATATTAATCGATTCTGGGGCGTCATGCAACTATGATAGACGTTGTTCCCTTGAGGGGAGTCAGCAATATGCTGAGGCGCTCAGAGCGCACGACGGTGATTTCATCACTGTTCGGTTAGCGACAGGTAGTCGCGTTACTGTGCCTAAAGTTCCGTTGAACTTGGGCGTGAAGTTTTTGGACTTTGATAGCACAGAACGCTGTCTTGTCCTGGACTTGGATTCGAGATACGATCTCATCCTAGGCATGGCCTGGCTTGAACGCCATGTAACATGGATCGATTGGAGGTCTAAGACCTTAGGCGCAACGCGCAATGTTCCTAGTGAAGTTTTGGAGAGTCATGAACCCACCTTCGCTAGCCAACAAAAGCGCTATTGGCGCGAGCCATTGACGGAAGATGTCAATGTGCTGGACATTGGCATGTCGGAGTTGATTAACTCGAATGTCTATGACATGAATATTGAGCGGAGCTCTTCTAATGTGTTTGAAGAGAGTTGTACTCCGTTGAGTGATACTCGTTGTGATAATAAGTCACTGCATGCGTCAAGCATGATTGGCCATGGGCCGAGACATCAAGAATGTAATTCCTCTGATGTGAGTGTGGTGGCACGTGAAATTCCACCGAGTGAGGGCGGCCGAGTTGGCATCACACTGAATGTCGGTAATGACATTGTTGGCGATAAGCCAGAGCATATAGGGCTAGACCCGGATGCTGTACGTGAAGTGGTACGTGTAAAATCACTGGGTGAAGTGTTCGAGTTACGTAACACTTCACCAGATGTCGATCAAGACATGAGCTCTCGTATAGAGCGTGCTAAGGTGAATAGCAACCACGGGAACCCTACTGTCCCGGCCTCTACTAGGCGTACGGTTTCTTTGAGGAAACAATCTCGGCGTCGGGTGGCAAATGTCAAGCGCCAGACGTCCGAGATGTTAAGGAGTGATAATAGTAATGATACACTATATACACTTGTCAATGGGTTGACTGGCCAGATCGATGGCAATATTAGTCTTGAGACTCTTCCACCTTTAGACACTCTCTTTGAACTAGACGAAATGTCTGACGGCGAATCTAGCCAAGCCTTACAGGCAGGAGAATTATCCGAGTCAGTGGTCATTCGACCAGATATTGAGTTGACTCATCCTCGGTATTGGACGAGTCTGTCCTTGAGGACACAAAGGCGGCATTGGATGCCCGTAGTGGATCTTCGATCCTTAAGGATCCTCTTGATCCGTTCTATCCTTTGGTAAAGGAGTTTCAGGACGTGGTGTGTCACAACCCACCGTCCGTCTTACCTCCCGATAGAGGTGTGCGTCATGAAATTGACTTGTTTTTGGAACTAAATACTGCGTAACACGGCAGTGGCCTTTACCGAAGGAACAGTGCGACGTCATTGACGACTTCTTTCGTGCAAAGCACGCAGCGGGCATGGTTCGTGAGATCAAATCTACTCATTCCACGCCCACATTATGTGTTCGAAAGCCCAATGGAAAGTGGCGCATTGTTCATGCTTACAATAAGCTTAATGTTGCCACGATCCCGGCTCAGACACCAATCCCTCGGAAAGATGTTCTTCAGAACAATATGGTGGGATGTAGGATGTACAGTGCACTCGACTTAGTCGATGGTTATTACCAATTGCTCATGCGTGAGAAGGATTTTCTGCTGACAGCGGTGAGTACCCCGAGCGGTATGCTCTGGGAGTGGCTAGTTATGCCACAGAGATTGTCCAATGCCCCAGCTACATTCAATCGTCTTGTGACACAACTGTTTCGTTCTCACCGAGGTTATGCACAAAATTACTTTGATGACATATTTGTCCATAGTCGTGCTATAAACGGCCGGTCTGATGTGGATAATCACATCGACCATTTAAGAGCAGTGCTCGAGTGCATGCGCACGAACAAGTTGTATGCCAACGCCTCTAAGTGCATCTTTGGTGCACAAGAGATTCCCTTTTTAGGTTGCTTCATTAGGAAGCGTGGTCTTAGAGCGGATACCGCTAAGATAAAAGCCATAGTCGATTGGCCGGTTCCTAAGAACCAAAAGGACTTACGTAAGTGGCTTGGTCTCGCCAATTACTCACACAAGTATAGTGCAAACTATGCAGACATGGCTCGGCCATTATCCAATCTCCTTAAAAAGGATACGGAGTGGTGTTGGACTGACACCGAGCATGAAGCCTTTACGGCGGTTAAAGAGAGTCTTCTTCATGCGCCAATCTTGGCTTTGCCCGATCCTGATCGGCCTTTCAGTGTCGTATGTGACGCATCTGATTTTGCCATCGGCAGTGCTCTGTTACAAACAGATAATGATGGACGGGAACGCGTCATTGCGTTTGAGTCCAGGCAGTTGAAAGCAGCTGAAAAGAACTAATCAGTTCATGACAAAGAGCTACTTGCAATGAAGTATGCTTTAGTTAAGTTCAGAGTTCATCTTCTTGGCTCCAAGCCGTTTGTGATCTATACAGATCATGCGTCTTTACGCACTGCGACCCAGTCGCCTCACCTCTCTCAGAGAATGGCTCGTTGGCTTTCCTCTTTGCCGAGTACAACTTGAGGTGAAGTACAAGCCGGGCAAGAAGAATGCTTTGGCTGATGCGTTGTCACGTAGGCCTGACTATGAGCTTGCTCATGTTACGACTCTGTCATCATCGGTCACAGACCTCATTAGTTCGGCATATGCCAAAGATGAACATTGTGTAGCTTTGCTACGTGCTCTGGGGAGCGAGGAGTTTAACGACTCAGACATTAAATTATCGGCACGTTTGCGTGCGAGGGTACATCGATACTCCATCGATCAAGGCCTGTTGTGCTATAGCACAGATATGGAGGATACTCCCCGTATCGTGGTCCCTCATGATGAGGAATTGAAGTATCGCATCCTCTATAAGGCGCATGATACTGCGGTGAGCGGTCATCTAGGTCGAGAGAAGACATATAGCTCCGTGAGCCAATACTATTGGTGGCCCAAACTTTACAAATAGGTAGGCACATACGTGCGTACGTGCGAAACGTGTCAACGGGTGAAACCCTCAGCTCATGCGGCTGCGCCGCTCGCTAGTCTCCCTATACCCTCTGGGTGCTGTAAGTCCATCAGCATGGATTTCATGTTCGGTCTGCCAAAATATGTGCAAGGCAATACGGGTATTGTGGTCTTTGTTGACCGTTTGAGCAAGATGGCTCACTTGGCCGCTGTACCAGATACCATTGATGGTGAAGGTACAGCTACGCTGTTTATCGATAGAGTGTTTCGACAACACGGCTTGCCTGTGGCAATAGTCTCTGAAAGAGATCCTCGCTTCACTGGGAAGTTTTGGAAGTCCATCTTCAAGGTGCTCGGCACACGTTTGAACATGTCCACGGCGGATCACCCGCAGACCGATGGTCATACCGAGCGAGTCAATCGCGTTATCGGTGACATATTACGCAGTATTTGCGCTAATACACCAAAACGTTGGAGTTCAATGCTATCTGTTGTTGAGTTTGCGTTAAATAACGCTGTTCACGCCTCTACAGGCTTTACACCGTTCTACGTGAACGGTCTCACACACCCTCGCGTTCCGTTAACGCTACCACTGCGTGGTTCAGGGCTTGGTGGGGGAGAGATAACCGATCGGCTTGCAGATATCAGCCCTGCTACTGTTCAGAAACAGGTAAGCGAGTTTCTCGCAACGCGATTGAATGCGTTACGACACGTACGTGATGCACTGGCTGATAGCCAAGACAAACAGAAGGAACAAGCTGATGATAAAGGCAGAGGTTGTATTGAACGTTATAAGGTCGGAGACCAAGTTCTACTCAATGCTAAAAACTTACCTACAAATGTAGTCTCTGCTGTCTTCAAGACAAAGTTGCGTCCGTGCTTCATTGGGCCGTTCACAGTCATCGCTAAGAAGGGGACGGCGTACACGCTTCAACCTTTCGCGCAAACTGCGCACGCACCCAGTGTTCTACGTAGGCTTACATATGCCGTATCGGGACCCGTCCCATGTGAACTCGGAGGCGCTTGCGCCTGGAAATTAGGCCTTGACGTTGACTGTTGCATCCGAACCAGGAGGTCAAGCTGACCATTCACACGGTCTAAGGCCAACTCCAACGCCTGAACACGGGCTTGCATCGCGCCGAGCGCACTCTGGGTCTTACCCAATGTCTCTTGGATACCACTCAGCTCAAGGAGTACCTTCTCATGCTCCTCGTTCGGTACCCCGACCACCACCGACGCTGCTCGATGAGCAAGGGAATGACCAGTTCCATGTGGAGAAAATCCTTCAGCGACGACGTCGTCGTGGCCATTCCAGTATCTGGTGAAGTGGCGAGGGTACCCGGAGTCGGAGAACTCGTGGGAGTATGAGATACCCCTTCGGCAGGACTGCCCTTACGCCGTGGATGTTTTTGAACATCGTGGCCAGGGTCGCCTTGCGAGCGAAAACGCTTCTCACCAATAGTGGTGGGAGGTGGCGTGTTGCTCCGCACCTTAGGGTCGTGACCCGTGGCTACCATTGTAGCCGGAGCATAACGCGTACGTGTACGCAACTGGCCTCTGGCCTTGAGCTTGGCATACTCGAGCCGGAGCTTCCGTTCCAGACTAACGTCAGCCACATCGGCGCTGGCCCGCAGCGTTGGAACACTGCTAAGATGCCGCTTGCGGTACACCCAACGGATGAACTGATTGTCCTCCTCCTCGGTCAGTTCGCCAGCGAACAACAAGATGGGCATGCCCTTAATCGGTCGAACCGAGAGACCACGAGACAAGCTCTCAAGATGCGCGCGGTACTGACCTTGTAGGATAAAGAATGGTTCGAGATATCTCTCATATAGATTCTGACGAATGGCTATATCTTCGGGCGACGTAGCCTCGGGGCCTATGGCTTATGTTGAAAGGCTACGGCCTTCCGTTTGATGGAGGCGTTGGTCCACGTCAGGTGTTGTGAACACGTAACCACTCCGGTTTTAAATAACCGTCTGGGTATGAGTGCGACGTAGAGCACGCTCCTCACGCTGGAGGGTTAACTCCTGTTGCTCGTCGAGCGGGTTTGAGATGATGTTCTCATCTGCATCTGTTGTATGATGCTGCGCCCCTGGCGCTGTGGTAACACAACGTCTAACGAACGGATTCAGTGCTGTTTGAGGTCGAGCCTCAGATACAGCGGAGTGGGATGATATCCCGTCATCTCCATGGACACTGGTATCACTACCATAGTCCACATCCTCGTCGAAGTCGAGGTAAGGTGAAAGAGTCCGAGACTCGTTGGGTGGCAATGTCATGGTGTTTCGTGTTTAGCAACCGCAAGGTTAAGCACACACACACACCGACCTCTTCGAGGAAAGAAGCCGATTGACGTTTTGTGGTAACGTCAGTCTGGTGGGGGAGGGTGTAACGGGGTTACACGTCGACTGGTAGTTGACGATAGGTGTGGTGCACACAAGAGAGGGGGTACCCTATAAAGTAATTTTAGAACACAGTGATTGTATCAATTGTTGAAGACTGATGTCTGTCAACAATTGATTACGAGATCTTTAGAGAGGTTTTACTTTGAACTTTAGTGATTAATTAAGAACGTTGTTCTACGGTGTTCTTTAGGTCTACAAAGAAATAAAATTCAGTTTTTCTTTTGATTAATAAGAGACACGTGCCTTACGAGGCGTCTTTGATCGGGAGGACAAAAGCAACGCCTGTAAAGGTAGCTTGTCCTCGAGCACTCTGTGCTGTGATTCGTTTGAATCGTTTGGTCCCTCTGGAACGGGAACCGTAAGCTCTCTGAGCTTGTTGACTCTCTGAGTCGGGTTCTCTGAACCAAAACCTTAGCTCTCTAAGCTGTAGACTCTCTGAGTCGGGTTCTCTGAACCAAAGTTGCTCGTGAGAGCGTTAAAGTCTTCCTCTGACTTAAGGAGCTGTGTAGCTTCGCTACATGGAGAGTGACCTATAGTTGGGAATAGCCTAATGATAGGTCGGATATTTATTTGGTTGGTTAGTAAACAGACTTGAACTCTACTTCTTCTACTCACGACGCACGTTCTCCTCCCCTCTTCTCCAGGCAGAATTGATTTGGCTTCCCCGGCGGGTCAAGGCACGCGTTTTATAGGGACACAGAAGACCGATCATAGATTGTTGGCCGAGATCGAGAAGAGCGATCTCGGGATATCTGGCCCGGATCGATCAAGTACTCAGACTTAACTCAACTGCTAGGGTAGCAGCCACACAACAAAGGAAAAGGAAAAGGATTTTGGACACAAGATCGCAAGTCGGCTCAAGTGGTCAGAAGATCTGGACAAGGAGTTCAAGACAAGACCGAGCAAGACCGAGACGATCTACCGGACAGATCGGCGTGTTTCATTTTGGCGAAACAAGCAACCGATCTGCCCAAATTGCGCACTTCCAGCAAGATCGGCCGATCCCAAGGCAAGATCGACGCAAGACAATTATTTGCTGAGTGAAGATTTCCGCACAGCGAAGACCCCGATCCCGAAGGCAAATCGAGATCGGTGTGATCCAAGATCGAGATCGCGACGCTTCCAGATAAGAGATCGCCGCGCCTCTACATCAAGATCGCAGAACCCCCGTTCGTGGTGTGGAGATTCCCACGCCGGAAGCGAACGCTCAACCCCAAACCCTCAGCGAGATCGACATCTCCCAAGGCCATTACGAAGAGCTCAATCCAGCCCAACCGACGGGTACACAAGGTGAGCACAAGGTTATACAACAAGGCACGGATCGGAGTACCCCCTCCGTGAGTCGGCAAGTCTGGGCAAGTGGAAGATCGACATTCACTAAAGTAATTTTGTGAGATCGACTTCACCACAATGGTGCGCGTGCCCGGATCTTCTGAGGCCTCTGGATTTCGCCGTGAGTCCACTGGCGAAGATGTCAAGATCAAGCAAGAACCTGGGATTGAAGTGTCAGCGACAGAGGGATCGACGCAGACACGCAGAAACACAAGATCCTCGGATCATCAGAGTTTTGGGAAAGGCTCTGATGGAATGAAAATGAAAGAGGAAGATCGAGAGATCGATCTGGAAGATAAAACTCAACCCCCTACTAGGGTCTTTTCGGGGGCCACCGCAGATCGCTCTGCAAAGACCAATCTGCTGGATGAAAATCCAAAGGCGAAAGCCAAACCCTACCTCCTCGTTGACAGATCTCCTGACCTCAAGCCGAGGAACACGATCACGAGATCGACCACATCTGAACAACCCACGACGAGATCAATGGGATCGGACGTCAAAGATCGCCAAATCGGCAGAAGCGTGCAATCGAAGATCGGAGTCAAAGAGGAATACGATGAAACACCAGATAAGATCGCGATGCCGAAGACGCAATATAACCCAGTGAAGATCGCGTTCAGAGAGAAGGAGACGACGGGTGATGCACGGGAGCGTGCAAAATGGCAGTACTATTATGGCCATTTGAAGACACTATTCAAGACGGATCCAGTGTTCAAGATATTAAGGCCCAAGTTGATTGGTCCTCTGGATAAGCCGATCTCGGTCCCACCTCCTGGGACCAACGAAGTCGACGCGATTAACTTGATTTTGCAGATGTTGGACGACATGGGTTTCTGCGCTAAGGCTTTTGATGGAGATGAACTGCTGCGTTGCAGCTTGGAACAGTTGGAGGACGCAAGGAGCAAGTTCGTGGGGATCATGACACTTATGGTGGGCGAAGCCACTAAGTCTAAAGACAAGGTCGCTATACACTCGGACTCACTCCGTGAGCACCTCACAGGATCTCCTCACTATGTTTCAGATGACTCTGAGATCGAGTCAGACGAATCCATCAGCATTCGCCGGATGTCTCTAGGACCGTCAGGAGGATCTTTCCTACAGGACCGGATCGGCAAGGCCAAGATGGAAGCCTTGAAGGAGCAAACCAAGATCGACGTACAACCACGACCGACCAATGCACCTATGACGTTGGGAGATCAGGAAGAGAATGATCTAAGTCGATATTTCAATATGGCGATGAAGAAACACGAAGCAGAACAACGAGCAGCCCAACGAATGAATTGACAGCCGAGCCGTGATCCAGATCGCCGTACTTTTACCCAACCCTCGCAAGAGGTCTATGACAAGACGGATGTGGATATGGAATCGGCGGAGTCCAACACTTACGATCAGATCCAGCAGGAGGCAGAATATGATACGGACGATCTGTGGATGGCCGAACCAAGGCGACCTCAAGTTGTCGCGACCGGTGTGACTAACGATACCAACTCCGTCATTCAAAGGATCAGAACCTCAGCGATCTTCGAGCTGAAAGAGTTCTCTGAAACGGATCGAGAAGTAGACAAAGTCAGACCTGGATCGGTAAAGTTAAATCAGCGTTCTTCCGTGACCAAGCATCGGACGAAGAGATATGTTTGGTTTTCGGAGATCTCCTGGTAGTCCCAGCCCGCTACTGGTACCGACGGCTGTGCAGATCGACGAAATCCAATTGGAAAGAATTCATGAACAGCTTCCTCTTGGAACATGCGGGACACGGGATGTCATCGAGCCGGCGATATTACCACGCGAAGAAGCGGTCGGAAGAAAACCCTCTGCGGTACTTGCATCGGCTTAATGTGATGGAAATGTTGGCGAAGGTACCGGTGAAGGATGGAGCGCCAGATGCACGCAAGGAACATGTCAACCATTTCATTGACACCTTTGGACGATCCCGATCTCTCCGACCAGCTGCTACTACTGAATGTAGTAAATGCGGATGCCATGCAGAAGACATTGCATGGATACCAGCAAGGGAGATCGCGTCAAGGGATAGTGATGATGGGATCGTCTAAGCCGAGACAGAAGGGGACGCCTGGTCCAGCACTTTCTAAGCCTGCACGTGCGGTGAGGATGGTCCTTACCGAGGATATCAGCAGTGATTAAGAATCGGACACCAACGGATCGGATTCGGAAGATCGATTGAGATCGATCCATATGGCTGCCAATACGGATCGGCGAACACCATCTCGCAACGCTTTAGCGAATATGAGATCGGTCGATCCGAATACTCGTCGAAACTATTAAGATCGCAATATGTCATCGAAGCCGTGTACTCATTGCGGATCGACCAAGCATGGAGATCTCGGTTGCTGGAAGAGGCTCACGTGTCAGAAGTGCGGGCGTAAAGGACACCCCTCTGACAATTGTTTTTTGTGTGTCGTGCCTGCGGTGAGATGCACGACCCGGGGAAATGTCCCATGGAGGAGTTCTACAACATGATCCGCCAGTGGTGCGTCCCAAACAAGCATGCGGGGATGCTGCCAGAGAAGACCGGGAAGATGGTAAACTAGGACGCTCGCCAGGTTTGAATCTGGTACGAGACGAGCGTTCTAGGCTCTGCATTATTGCATACGTGGAAAAAAAGAAGACAGATCTCGAGAGTAAGCAGGATACAGATATGGAAACAAATATATCTCGTTCGAAGTCAAAACGTGTTGCTTCCGTGTCCCATCTGAAGCGGATCGATGACTACTCGCGATCTGAACCAACTATGGAGATCGAGCTCGCTTACGGTGAATCTCGCGGATACTGGAAGCACTACTCGCCCGGGAAGTGGTTCAAACAAGCGAAAGATGTTGGCAAGATCAACAACGCAAAAGCCACTCTGTTATTTGATTCTGGTGCTGAAGTTTCGATCATTAACACCACCTTCGCTCGTAAGGTCGGTTGTCACATTGACGAAAGTCAACGACAAGAATGTATCGGAATCGGAGAAACTCCGTATATGACGATGAGACGTACCAAGATCAAAGTAACCCTCGCGGGGCCGCTGGTATACTATTGCAATGTGTGGGTAGGCGATCTAGCAGCACAGGAAGCAATCCGGCAATAGACTTTATGGTACCTGCCGGAGTACGGCTCGATCTAGCTGATGGCGCGCTATGTCTACCAGAAAAAATCCGTATTCATCTCGCAGGACGTCGCCCCGCGTACGGATCGAAGATACATCACGTAACGGCGAAGGAACAACATGTAGCGATCCCGGTCGGAGAGTCAAGGGAAGTGAAGATTGGGATCGGTGGGGCTAAGATGAAGTTGTGGATCGCTAGAGTACCGGATTGGGTTCCCACTGTGATCTCGGGGTTGGGTAAGACGAAGTACCTGCAGATGACCAACATTAGCGACCATGAAATCATACTGCCCACCCACACTATATTAGGCTTGTGGACCGAAGGCGATATGGTACCACGAACTCAAGGTTTCGTGACGGTCGGATCGGGGAAGTACAAGGAGTGGCAAACTCTGGCGTATGAGGCTACAACGGATCGAGTGAATGAACCCTTAAAAGAACAGATCGGACCACTGGTAGATCGCCCTACGTATGCCACTCCAAAATGCATCATGAAGCGTCAGTCCGACGCGTTAAAAGACATACCTCCAGCGATACCCATGATAACGCAGCAAGCTGGCGATGATGAATCGCAAAAGACAGATGTTGGGGTTGCGAGGGAAGTAATGGTCAACGGAGCCGAACTAGCGCGGGTGGATAGCGATCAAGAAATCGGAGCCCAACAGGCTACGAAGTGAGATCGCGATACAGATCCCGACTGGCTACGTGGCAGATCGTCTCTATCGAAGGCCGAATCGACTGATAAACGGCTGAATTTGGACCAGCCGGGAGAGACGAAAGAGCCCAAGGAAGAAGCAATGTTAAAGACTGAAGATGCCGAGATCGCGGGACCACCAGTTTACTACCACGAGAGCGGAGATTTGTTTAATGAAGATATCGAGCAGCACATGGCAGTGTGGTGAAGTCGATCTCACAAAATTACTTCAGTGACTGTCGATCTTCCACTTGCCCAGACTTGCCGACTCACGGAGGGGGTACTCCGATCCGTGCCTTGCTGTATAACCTTGTGCTTACCTTGTGTACCCGTCGGTTGGGCTGGATTGAGCTCTTCGTAATGGCCTTGGGAGATGTCGATCTCGCTGAGGGTTTGGGGTTGAGCGTTCGCTTCCGGCGTGGGAATCTTCACACCACGAACGGGGGTTCTGCGATCTTGATCTTGAGTCGCGGCGATCTCTATTTGGAGATGCCGCGATCTCGATCTTGAATCACACCGATCTCGATTCGTCTTCGGGATCGGGGTCTTTGCTAAGCGGAAATCTTCACTCAGCAAATGATAGTCTTGCGTCGATCTTGCGTTGGGATCGGTCCGATCTGGTCTCGGGATCGGCCGATCTTGCCGGAAGTGCGCAATGTGGGTGGATCGGTTGCTTGTTTCGCCAAAATGAAACGTGCCGATCTGACCTGTAGATCGCTTTGGTTTGCTCGGTCTTGTCTTGGACTCCTTGTCCAGATCTTCTGACCACTTGAGCCGCCTCGCGATCTTGTAACCAAAATGCTTTTCCTTTACCGTTGTTTGCTGCTACCCTAGCAGTTTGAGTTGAGTTGAGTTAGCTTAACCCCACCTTGGCCAAATAATCCAAGGTGAGTTCACGAAACACGACGCGTGCGACGTCTCTTGATCGACGGGAAGCCAAATATCCTGCCCGGAAAAGAAGTCTACGACGTGCTTTATTAGTAAAAACGGTAACTGTTTTATTATCCAGCCAAATTAATAGCCATCCTATCCTTAAGCCTATTCCAAACTGTAGGTCACTCTCCAAACCGATATCACCTTTAAGCTTGACCGCCCCCTTGAACACGTGTCGAAATTTTGTGACCTGTGCTCCAAAGATAGCGCCAATACTCCCAATATCGTACCTAGACACCCAAAAAGGACTAAATTCCAAATGCGGTACCAAATACCCAATTTTGGTACCGAAAAGTCCAAAATAGTATTCAAATGCCGAATGTGTCTAAATCCATTTTACGACATCAATTCGACCGGCTTCCACTGGCTCTTTCGATCTGAACGTTTGGGACATCACTCATGGATCTTCATCAAGCATGTATATCATCATACAATAGCTCCATCATCGATATATCCATAATCAGCAGGGAACATGACCGATCTGATGCCCAATTCGAGATCGTTGAGGATCGACACAGTGCGATCCGGCCCTATATGTTCTTCTGTTCGTTGTGCATGGTCCGATACCATCTTCAAGGGTTTATCCGCACAATGGGACCATCGATAGTTCTCACAACGGTCCCACGGACTCCCACAAACATCCCCACATCCAGATCGGTCCATAGTTAACCTAAATCAGTACTCGCATTGGAGATCGGTGATGTGTATCTTCGATCACCTGGATGCTACAACTTTGTCACAGAGTCACGTCGCATCGCTTGGTCTCAGAAGTACATTTCTCAGTTCAGATCGGTCTTCTGGTTCAATCTAGTCCCTCGTCCCAGATCGCACCGTGGAAATCATCGATGTCTGCGACTCGTCCCAGATTGTTCCAAGGAAATCACCCCTTTCTGCGCCTCGTCTGAGACCGTTCCACGTCCATCCTTCGGTCGACCGTTGTATCGGTCCGTCGATCTCCGTGGGATCACCTTCCGTCTTTCATCGGATCTCCAGATCACTTGGTGCCATTTTCCACCAGTACGTGGCGCCTCAATTAGATGGCCACCGATCCATATCATAAATTTTAATTAATGACTTTGCCACAGCAGTACTACCAGAAATGTCGGCGACTACGGAAGAAGTTACGAATGATGACATTCAGATCGGCGATCCCAATGTGCCTCTCACCACAGATCAACAGCGGCATCAGATCGTTGATATGGAAGAGCCGCCACCTTCTCATGTGTAAAGGTAATGCTCTACCACCAGCAGCACGATGCGCGATCTGTGATATCGATGTCGGTGGGGCAGCACCGATAGCGCAAAGAGTACGTCCGGTCGCGCCTAAATATCGGGAGAAGCTGTCAGATCTTATCAAAGGGCTGTTAGCGGCCAAGATTGTTCAGCCATCCACGTCACCGTGGGCGTCTCCGATAGTGGTGATCATCAAGAAGAACGGAGTGGACATTCTTCCCTGTATAGATTATCGGAGAGTGAATCAGCCGACACGCCTGATGGTTTACCTTATGCCGTTGATCAGCGATATGCTGGAGGATTTCGATAAAGCCCTATGGTACGGTTCGCTAGACATGGCCAGTGGATTCTGGGTCGTGGAAATGACCGAACGAGCAAAACTGATATCAGCGTTTGTCACGCCGTTTGGTCTTTTCGAGTGATTGCGAATGCCGTTTGGGCATAAGAACGCACCTCAGATTTACCAACGTCTAGTTGACAATGCGCAGTATGGATATCTCAAGATCGGCCAGCGATCAGCTTCAGATGGCCCGATCGACGTGTTTAAAGATGGAGAACCTGAGACAAATCGACGGCCTTCTATACTGGGACGCCGATCTTAAACTGACGATATCCTCATACCAGCCTCGTCATGGGAATCTTTGTACGCAAAAGTGGAACGACTGCTGGAAGCATGTGATAAGTGGAATCTGTCTATCAGTCTCACGAAGCGTTTTTGGGGGTGCCGCAAGGTCGATTATTTGGGACATCGAGTGTCGATGGATGGTCTGGAGGCTCAGCCCTAGAACTTGGAGTCGTTGATCAACATCCCGTTCCCTAGCACGCTACGAGCTATGCAATCTTTTCTCGGGAGCTTGAACTACTACGGCCGCTTCATTGAGGATTTCGCGTTGTATGCCGCGGTATTGTATGAGTTAAGAGAATCGGATTTCTTCGAGATCGGCCGATCTCAGCTTGCAGCAGGTGACGAATGGTCGAATGAAAATCGATGGACGGAGGCCAAGGTTGCTTTCACGATGCTAAAGGCTAAGATAGCTACAGCTTTCATGCTCAAACATTTCGATCCGGATCGTCTTCCCGTTATCGTGGTCTATGCTAGCAAGTGGGCTGTATCAGCGGCCCTGAAACAGGAGTATGATGGCGTGTATCATTCGGTGACGTTTACTAGCCGCACGTTGAAGCCAAATGAACTTAACTACGGGACGGTGGAAAAAGAAGTGCTGGCACTACTTCGTGTTTTAGATGTGTGCTATACCACACTAGCTTCACGAGAGATCACGGTGCTGACCCGACATTCTACGTTAGCGTGGTTGATGCAATCTCGAGGACTCAACAGGAGATTAGGACGGTGGTCTGCTTTGTTGTCAAACTGGACTATGGAGGTGAAGAAATGTGAGCGAGGAGAAGAAGAAATCCTGGGCATGTTGGCAGCGAGTATCACCCCGAGAGACGAAATAGAAGAGATGCTGATCGCGATCTCCCCACGTAAAGACTGCCGACTAAAGATATCAACACCACCACCCACGGTGGAAGTGATGATGAGAAGTTGCTGGTGGCCAGCTTCGATGGATCGGCGAGAATAAAGAAGAAAGGAGGTTTGTACAGTGCTGTGATATGAAGGTTACCGGAGTGAACGATCGTGGCGGCAAATTCCAGATACGTTCTTGACCTCACCGTGAACGAAGCTGAGTATAATGGCTTGCTATTATGCTTCGAATTACTTGCCGATCTGGACAGGGGGCGAGTTATTCTTTGTGGAGACTCTAATTTGGTGATCCGGCAGATTTGCGGCGAGATCGACTGCAAGGCACTGGGCCTTTAAATGTTGAGACATAAAGCATTAAATAAATTGCGAACGTAGCCGAATCATGAGTTCCTACACATGAAGCGAGAATGGAACCACAGCGCGGATCGACTAGCCAGCACAGCATTGCAGAACGAAAACGGGAGAACGGTGGTATCCGACGAAGATCGGCAAGATCTGATGACTCTGAACCGTCTCGATGAATTTTTATCGCCCAAGAAGGATGGGCATTTTGCTCGAATAACTGCGGTCACGGGGTCAGCCGAGAGGATACGCCATCAGCCCGAAGTGATACAGGAGGAGATTGTACAGAGGATTAGGATTCGAAGAATTGTACAAGCTTAGGATGAAGAGCGTTGGATCGTCAACCTCAAGAGTTATCTGAACGGCGATATATCAAGCCTGGACGCTGGAGAAGTGAAGGTGTGCGCAAAACTAGCACCTGAGTACGAGATCGATGAGAACGATCTTCTTTTCTTCTGCCCCATGTCGAAAAGAGATTCGAAAGATCGCGATGGTTTGATGCGTCCAGTGATCCCAGAGACGTTGCAACAGGACTTTTTGCACCATTACCACGCAAGTCTGGAGGGAGGAAACCAAGGTATTGGCAGGACGTACCCGAAGATCAGGTCGCGGTTCCACTGGAGAGGGCTGTACCGGAGTGTGCAACAATATGTAGGCACGTGTACCGATTGTGAGACCGGAAAGGGATGTCCGATGAACCATGGGAGATCGCCTGGTAATTTACAAGTAGCCTACCCATTCCAGATCATCGCAATGGGTCATAGCCCGTCGTTGCCTAAGTCTTTCAAAGGGAACACTGAGCTGCTCATTTGAGTAGATCTTTTCTCGGGATATGTGATCGCAAAATCTAGCTCGTCACGGACAGCACAGACGATTGCGGAGAATTACGAAGAATGCGTGTTCCGACGTTTCGGAGCTAGCGAGGCTATCAGGCACGATCGGTAACCGGGCTTTATGTTTGATTTCTTGTAGTTTTCAGCCAGATCGTAGGGCAAAAGCAGCGTACTATCATGGACTATAGACCACAAGCAAATGGAGCGGCCGAACGAATGGTGCAAACACTGACGAGAGCGCTCAATATGTATGTGGATGATGTCAACCAACAGTATTGGGATGAGAATGCTGAACGGGTCACATTTGCGATCAACATCGCTCTAGATCGGATCCGGGGGGGCACCCATCAATCTATCTGATTCATGGGTGGGACCCGCGATCTACATTGGAAGCTACGGTATCAGTAGGGAACACGGTAACACGAGATCGCGACCCAAAGAGGTGGAGATACAAGATCCAAAGGCAATTTCAACGATCTCGATCTGCAGTGAGCGATCACTTACGAGCCGCGATCCAGAAGAGAGCAGATCGACACAATAATGACCTGGAGCCACATGAGATCGAAGTGGGAACGCAAGTACGGCTATACCTGGATCGAGTCATGGAAGGCTACGCGAAGAAGTCAGCGCATATGTGGCATGGCCCATTCCGAGTTGCGGATATATATGGATATCACGCGGTGAAATTGGAGATCGCCGAAACTCCGTATCGGCTATTTCCGATTGTACATAAATCGAAGCTATAAAAGGTAAAAACGTTCCCTGAACGGCCGAAGGATCAGCCGACGATAGACGAAGCAGATCGCTTGGATTTTGATGAAGCTCTGAAATCAGAAGACAGTTGGGAGAGCGATCTTGAGGAGGAAGAATATGAAGTAGAAGAGGTATTGGACGTGCGATCTGGTTGGAAAACCCGTTATGGGCGAGTACATCGTCAATTTCTGGTGAATTGGAAGGGACATCCCGACCGAAGTTGGGTGGACGAGGCCGGTCTGAGTTGTGGAGCGATCTTGCAAGCGTTTGAGCGGAGCCGAGTGAGCCGAAACCGTTTCGAAGTGATGCAGTCTCACGAAGGCAAGTCGGACGAACCTTAACAGTTCGAACAAGTATGCGGGAGGTAGCATATGCGGAAGGTATCATATGCAGAAGGAGGGGTTGAAAGATGTGCTAGACGGTAGCACATGCTAGTGGATGAGGTTGCAAGATGTGCTAGGAGGTAGCACATGCTGATGGATGGAGCTATGTGTGTGAGTATGGAGACAATCAATTGAATTACCTAACAGAATAATATGTGATCGATTAATCGAAGTTGTGAAGGTTGCGAAGAATGAATTACCGAAGAAAACGATTGAAAGACGTACACAAATCTGAAACGACGATCGAACTCGAACACCGATCTTAGACTAAGACGATGGATCAGGCTTGAACTTGTCTTGTAGACGAGGGATCTGCGATCCGGGGTGATCCCAGTGGGCGTTACAGAACTGGTTGCGCCAAGGATCCTCACGGTCGGCCATGTCCAACGCCTCTACCAGATCGGCTGGGTCGGCAGTATGTCCCAATCCGGGATTCCAAACTCGCTTTTCATGCATGCGCGGGTATTGAAAAAAGAAGGGATCGAGCAAGATATCCAGATCGCAGTGGCCGTCGATCATGACGCGGAGTATCGTCTTCAGGAAATTCTTCCAACGCGCTCCAAAACGAGATCGACGCTGTTTACGCTGACGCCAAAACGTTAGCAGGAACCGATCAGATCGTCGTTGATCTGGAGGGATGAAAAACGCGTGCGTAGATTCCCACAGCGCTTGGCAATGACTGGACTCCAGTTACAAATAACGAGTGTCCATGTCCCGATACCACTCGGTTAGGTATAACGAGATCGGGTTCACGGAAATCACGATGTTGTCCCAGGGAGATCGGGCGTATAGGGCCGCAATGTGTCGCCGCGAGACTAGCCCAGACGCCCAAGTCCCCGTAGGTGGAGTTCGCCCGTGAGAGTGATGAGGAAATAAAAAAATGTCAAAGCTTGGAATAGTGATGGAACAACAACTCGATCGACATCGTCCTCACGCAAACCATCGCAATCCGCGAGACTGACCAACGAGCGATCTCAGAAGCTGCCCGGCGGGAAGGTGCCAAATAGTTGGGAATCCACCGATCCCGAGGTTGCTGAAGTGGTGGGAGATTGTCAAAGTCGGCAGCCGCGAGGACTCGGTTAGCCACTGGGCGTACCGGAATGGTGATGCTGTTGTCGCTATCGGACAGACGGCTGGACGGAAGTGCAGTAAGTCCACGAGGCGAACTAGCAGAGCCGATCCCGCTGGGTGTCTCTTCCGGCAACGACACATCCGCATCTTCAGAATCACCACCATCATCCTGAACGTCGATCACGGGAGTAGTCGCAACCGAAGCAGTCGAATAGGAAAGATAGTGAGGCTCCGTCTCGTTCGATGAAGACGGACGTGACGGATCTTGGCCGGACCTAGTTGTCACGGACGTACCGAAATTTGTTAGAGTTGCCGCCGAGGAGTACGAAGTTTCGGATCGATCGTCCAATTTTGGGTGGCGACGAGCGGCCGATCTGAATTTAGACATTACAGACCGAGTCAGATCATCCGAGCTAGAGGCAGACCCGGTCGAATCTTCACTTCCCGATCCAGCCCCAGGAGCTGCAGGCGGAGACGGAGAAGAAGAATCGAAGGAAGGCGCGGGTGTAGCCGATCTTGGAAGTCTCTTGGAGGGTGTTGAGGGGTTCAACGATAATAGGCGGGTGCCCGCTCGGGTTATGGAATAATCCCTGGACCGTTATCCCAGTTGAACACGCTGGCGCTTGGCAGGCGGAGCAGGCGATCTCGGTCGGGTCTTACGGACACGTGATCCCGTTCTCCGGATGGCAGAAGCAGGAGTCTATCCCACCGGAGCAGCATCTCTGGGGGTCGGATTGGGAGTCAAATTGGGGGTCACCACAGACGACTGAGAGCCGAGTATAGCACAGTTCAATGTGTCAAAAAGCGCACGATGATCTGCCACGGCCCATTCCCGATCTTGCTCCGCCGCTGTCGAGAGGTCGTAAACCGCAAGATGTTCTGCAAGTTGACGACGGAGGTTTACATTCTCAGCCTGCGAGTGCGCCAGCTGACCTTCCAAAGGACCTAAGGAATCCACTTGCTGTATGAGATCGCTGATGGAAGCTAAACCCTCTTCGGTATCCGCTTGAGATCGACCCAAACCTATTTTCAACTTGGAAACTTCCGCGCTGAGGAATGACTTGTCGAAGGCCAACTGGTCACGCTGATGTCGGAGGGTGTTGCGATCCGCTCGGAGGGAGCGGACCTGTGCGTTCACGGTCCTCATCTGCTATTCTAAGCGGGTCAGATCTTGATCGCTGGCGCGTAACAACTCGTTCAACCGAAGAATCGTCGCCGACTGATCGCGACGGGTCCGCAGCGTCAGCCGGCAGTCTCTCAAAGAATGAGCGGCGTCGACATACCGGCATTTCATCAAGTCGTAACGACGCTGGACGAAAGAGACAAATGGGGCGCCCGATCGGTACAGATAATCGATCCTTTCTTGCAGGCGATCTCCGCGCGCGACAGCCTCTCGGTGTGACTGCTGAAGCGCGTGGATGTTATCCTCTTGGCTGCGGAAAGTGGACTCTCGATCCCATAAATACGAGATCGTCGCCAACGTAAGACGAACGTCGTCGGCGGAAACTCTCGGGACGTGCTCGTTGGTATCCACCAGTGGAGTGGACCCACGACGAAGACCACTAGTGGTCAGTGTGTCGGACCCAAATGCGTCAAGAGGAGCTGACGAGGTGAGAGGGGCGATCGACTCCAGCGGGCAGTATGGCGATCCCACAAGAATCGGTAACGACCCGACCGGATCGAGATGACTAGGGAACCCAGGCCGATCTAGAGCGGCGAGAATACGTTCCCCTTGGTCGGGCGATCTGGGCAACGGAGGCGATCCGGCCGGACCGGAATGTCGTGGGGACCTAGGCCGATCCAAAACTGTGGGAGCATGCTCCCCGTGATCTGTTGATCCGGATGGCCGATCGCGATCCGGAGACAGAACCACAGTGAAGCTGTTCGAGAGGGTCGGTGAAGTGGGGAGACGCGTCGAGGAGGTCATGGGATGGACTTGAGTGCTTGGAACGAAGTTGATTAATGACTGGACTGAGCCGATTGATGCCTAAACAACCTTCAGTACAGGGGGCGGTTGTGGTATAGTCACTAATCAAATGATGGGACGTGGATCGGTGACCACCCAGTTAAGGTGTCACTTACTGGTGGAAAATGAGACCATGGGACCTGGCGATCTAATAAGAGATGGGAGGCGATCCCAACGGAGAAAGACGATCTGATCCAAATGTTGTCAGATTGATAAGTATGGAACGATCTGAGACGGGGCGCGGAAAGGGATGATTTCCACGCTACAATCTGGGACAAGGAATGATTTCAACGGTGCGATCTGAGACAAGGGACTGGATTGCATCAAACAACCGATCTGAAGCAGAATCATTCTGGGAAAGGTGCATCGGGACCAGGCGATGTGAGGTGACTCTGTGACAAAGGTGCCGAAATCCATCAGATCGGTGACACTTGTTACCGGTCTCCCGAAATGAGTACTGATTTAGGTTAATTATGGCCCGATCTGGAAGTGGGGATGTTTGTGGGATCCCGTGGGACCGTTGTAAGAACTGCGGATGGTCCCATTGTGCGGACAAACCGTTGAGTATAGTATCGGAGTATGCACAATGAACGGAAAAGGCATATAGGGCCGGATCGCACTGTGTCGATCCTCAACGATCTCGAATTGGACATCAGATCGGTCATGTTCCCTGCTGGTTATGGATATATCGATGATGGAGCTATTGTATGATGATATACATGCTTGATGAAGGTCCATGAGTGATGTCCCAAACGTTCAGACCGAAAGAGCCAGTGGAAGCCGGTCGAATTGACGTCGCAAAATGGATTTAGACACGTTCCACATCTTGGATACTATTTTGGACTTTTCGGTACCAAAATTGGGTATTTGGTACCGTATTTGGAATTTAGTCCCTTTTGGGTGCCTAGGTACGATATCGGGAGTATTGGCGCTATCTTTGGAGTACAGGTCACGAAATTTCGACACGTGTTCAAGGGGGCGGTCAAGCTTAAAGGTGATATGGACTTGGAGAGTGACCTACGGTTGGGAATAGGCTTAATGATAGGTTGGATATTTATTTGGTTGGTTAATAAACAGACTTGAACTCTACTTCTTCTGCTCACGACGCACGTTCTCCTCCCCTCTTCTCCGGGCAAGATTGATTTGGCTTCCCCGGCGGGTCAAGGCACGCGTGTTATAGGGACACAGAAGACCGATCATAGATTGTTGGCCAAGATCGAGAAGAGCGATCTCGGGATATCTGGCCCGGATCGATCAAGTACTCACACTCAACTCAACTGCTAGGGTAGCAGCAAACAACAACAAAGGAAAAGGATTTTGGACACAAGATCGCGAGACGGCTCAAGTGGTCAGAAGATCTGGACAAGGAGTTCAAGACAAGACCGAGCAAGACCGAGACGATCTACCGGACAGATCGGCGTGTTTCATTTTGGCGAAACCAAGGACCGATCTGCCCAAATTGCGCACTTCCAGCAGGATCGGCCGATCCCAAGGCAAGATCGACGCAGGACTACTATGTGCTGAGTAAAGATTTCCGCACATCAAAGACCCCGATCCCGAAGACGAATCGAGATCGGTGTGATCCAAGATCGAGATCGCGACGCTTCTAGATAAGAGATCGCCGCGCCTCTACATCAAGATCGCAGAACCCCCGTTCGTGGTGTGAAGATTCCCACGCCGGAAGCAAACTCTCAACCCAACCTCTCAGCGAGATCGACATCTCCCAAGGCCGTTACGAAGAGCTCAAGCCAGCCCAACCGACGGGTACACAAGGTGAGCACAAGGCTATACAACAAGGCACGTATCGGAGTACCCCCTCCGTGAGTCGGCAAGTCTGGGCAAGTGGAAGATCGACACTCACACAAGCGATTTTGAGAGATCGACTTCACCACAATAGCGCATCAGCGACGACGGTAAGTCGTCCTGGGTTGTATTCTACGAAAAAGTTGTACTCCGCGAAGAAAGGTATCCACCTCGCCATTCGTTGAAAGAGGTGTGTACTGTTCACAGCCGTGCGTAGTGACGCATGGTCCGTATATACGATGAACGGTCTATCTCCGAGGAGATAGACGCGAAACTTGGCCAGTGCGTACTTCATGGCAAGGAGTTCCTTGTCATGCACTGGATAATTACGCTCAGCTGCTTGCAGCTGACGCGATTGATAGCAGACGACGCGCTATGCGCCGTCTGTGTCATACTGCATCAACGCGCAGCCGATAGCAAAATCGCTGGCGTCACAGACCACATAAAAAGGTCTGTCCTGATCTGCAATCGCCAAGATGGGAGATTGCATCAAGTTTTGCTTGATACCCTCAAAGGAACGCTGGCAGTCAACGTTCCATGACCACTTCA